>CAUHTR010000637.1:0-114498 GCA_959609185.1 Schmidtea polychroa | reverse complement strand
ACTAAGATGGCATAAAATCGAAAACTGAGAGCAAAAATCTTGGGTTAACGTTAAATGTCAAAACCAATTGTGATTTCAAATTGAAAACTAGAGTTTAATTGAATTTTCAATCATTATTTATACTGATCTCGATTGTGCATCCATGCATTCTCTGCCACTAGATCCAATCAGAATGCAGTAAAACTTGATTTACTTTTGCATATATGCATGATTGTGTGTAATTATTTATTTTTAATTTAATTGATTTAATTAATTAATTAATTTAATTTTTATTAATTTCAACAATTTAATTTTGTACATTTTATAATTTAAATAATTTTAGCTCATTTTATTTTAATTTTTCTTAATTTTAACCATTTAATTCTATAAACTTTATAATTTACATAATGATAACATATTTAATTTTAATTTTTATTATTTTTAACGATTTAATAAATTTTATAATTTACATAATTTCAACTAATTTTATCTTAATTTTTATTATCTTATCAGTTCTACTGGAAATTCTTTAGTTTCAATTTTTAAATGTCCTTAAATCTTTATTTTGTTTCCCTTAATTTTTAAATAAATTATCCTATTCCTTTCTTAAAGTATGCACTCATTGTCATAGTTCCTTCGTATGTAAATACGAGTCATAACATCCCTAATTAATTTGATTATGGTCTTTTGTATGAATATACAACCAATAATCCTTCTTAAAATTTCTTTTCATATTATTAATTAATTTATTATCAATTATTTTTATTTATTATTTTTTTTCTAGTTGATAGGTTTTTTAAATGTGATATTTCTCTTAACTGTGTTGGTGATTGTAACCTTTTTATTTTATATATCTTTATTTTATTATATATGTTTTATTTATTCTTAATGTGTTCTGGACTTTATTTTGTATTATTTGGTCTATGATCATAGATTTTAATTCAACTTGGTGCGCTTTTTATGTTATGTATTTTCGATTCATTAAAACAAACTCTCGATCTTCGGTTCTAGCCCAACACTTCTAACTGTCATCTATGAACCCAAGTCTTGTCAAAATATTAGTAGTTCCACTCGATTAGCTACTCACATAAGAACAGTACCAACATTGCTATTCAAAAGCATAAAAGCGAATTTCAGATAAATAAATGTTCTGCAGCATTATCCATTAATATTAGGGCTTTAAATGATATATTTTAGTTACAGATCTTAACTTAATTTTAATTCTCTAGTTCTTATGCGCTCTGAAGTTCACCCGAGATTGAAATTTAATAAAGATTAAAATAGAAAATTAACGACGCAAATATGAAACCGAGTCTTAGTTAAAAAATAAAATTAACATAATAAAATTAAAATAAATTTTGTTAAATTAAAAATTAACACTATTAACTTTCAAAGTTATATTAACAGATAAAAACATAAAGTAAGAATTTTCTTATCTTTCTTACTTATTTATATTATGTAAATTTATTTATTTTTACATTTATAAATTTTATATCATGTCAAATATTTAGTTTAATTTATTAAAATCTTATAGTAAGATATTACCTGTTTATTTAATTATAAATTATCAGTTCATTTAAATTTTCAGAAATTTCTTGTGTTTTAAAATTTCAATTATAGATTCGTAACCTTGAAATTGAAATCAATTAAATTCAAAAACATGAAATCATATTATATTAAAATTTTGTTGAAAAAGTTAATTTAAATTAACTTAAAACAACTCAAATGGCCTCAATTGCAGCTCTACTGCCATTAGCAAGAAGTGCTGCTCTTGGATGGATACCCTTAACAAATCATTCATTGCCAAAACCCACAATTCAAGAAACAGATCACCGAAGCGAAGAGAAAGTCAAAATCAATGTCAGCGGTTTCAAATTTGAAACTTGGAAAAATACACTGGACAAATACTCTGACACTTTGCTCGGTTCAGACGAAAAGGATTATTTCTATGATGAAGTGGAAAAGGAATATTTTTTTGATCGTGATCCTGACATTTTTCGATACATTCTCTCATACTATCAAACTGGAAAATTGCATTGCCCAAAGCACGAATGCGTTAGTGCATACGACGATGAGCTGTCGTTTTTTGGAATTCTGCCGGATATAATGGGAGATTGCTGCTATGAGGATTACCGAGACAAGCAACGGGAAAACCACGATCGAACTATTGAAGACCGAGAAGCCGAAGACAGAAAACTTCCGGTATTGAAAACAATACGAGAAAAATTATGGAGAGCTTTCGATAATCCTCAAACATCAGTCGCAGCGTTGGTGTTCTATTACGTTACGGGATTTTTTATTGCGGTTTCTGTGTTGGCAAATGTTGTTGAAACGATTTCTTGTGAATTCAACGCAAATACTAACGAATCAAAAACGTGCGGTGAAACATATGAAAAAGCATTTTTCTGTTTGGACACAGCCTGTGTTCTGATATTTACGTTAGAATATCTCGCCCGGCTTTACGCAGCACCGAAACGGATGAAATTCGTGCGTTCAATAATGAGTCTGATCGATGTCGTGGCCATTCTTCCGTATTATATTGGTTTATTAATTTCAAAAAATAATGACATGAGCGGAGCATTCGTGATTCTTCGAGTGTTTAGAGTATTTAGAATTATAAAATTTTCTCGACACAGCATGGGATTACGGATTCTGGGTTACACTCTAAAATCATGCGCATCTGAATTGGGATTTTTATTGTTCTCTCTCTCAATGGCTGTAATTATTTTTGCAACAATGATTTATTACGCAGAGAAATCGGATTTAAAAACCACATTCACAAGCATTCCAGCTTCTTTCTGGTATACAATTGTTACAATGACAACTCTGGGGTTGGTACATTTTTCGACTTATTAAAAAATAATAATAATAATAATAATAATAATAGTAATAATAATAATAATAATAATAATAATAATAATAATAATAATAATAATAATAATAATAATAATAATAATAATAATAATAAAAATAAAATAATAATAATAATAATAATAATAATAATAATAATAATAATAATAATAATAATAATAATAATAATAATAATAATAATAATAATAAAAATAATAATCATCTATTAAGTTAATTCCGTATAAATTATTTATTTAAAGAAATGTGTATAACATACATTTAAAATAACTAATTATTCCTCAAATTAAAACAAAGTTGTAATTAAGAGTTTTCATATATTGTACATATTTTTACAAATACTTTTTAAATGTTTTTTTCACCATTTAGCAATTATTATCTTAAAGAAAAAGAAATAATTATTAAAATTCATATTTATTCTTCACTTCTATATTTATTATTGATTAAAAGTAAAATTTGTTATTACATTTTTAATTAAATTATACAAATTGAAAATGTTTCTTTGGATATTTGATATTTGTTACGGATTTTTGATTATTTTGTTAAAATTCTTTTTTTTAATTACTGATCGTAATACATGTCGTTTATATTTTTTATATTGTTGATAATTTTGATAAATTTTAACTTCTTTTGTTTTTTTTCCTTCGAGTCCTTTCATTTAAAGGAAATTGAGTTATTTTTTGTCATCTTATCAGGAAGGTTATTAATTTAAGTAATTTAATTTAATTTTAACTTAATTAATTGTAAAGATATTTTAATAGACTCGTTTGATTATCGATTTCTTTCATCATCATTTCAGACTAGAGATCAATTTTTTTATTTATTTAAATAAATATATATATATATATATATTTATTATTTATTTGTTTTGAGCTAAATATATTGATAAATAATTGAAAAGGATGTGACAAAAATTTGGGTTAAATAAAATCAAAGCATGAACTGAAAAGGAAAAAGTATATAAATTTTTACATTATAAATAAAATTAGTTTAAATTAGTTAGGGTCATTTATACTGATAAACAATAGTAATTTTAAGGTAATATTGTGTATGTTGAGAGGCTAATTTTACGGTATTAATTTTTTAATATGAATACATTGTAAATAATTATTAACATATTCATAAAACACATGCTAAGCTCTTAAAACTTTATTTTTACTGTTTATCAAGAGCACTCTTATGGCGTAACATTTAAAATCAAAGAAGAGCAGGGGTACTGATCACTCGGGTTGCTAAATGTACTACTACGTAAAATATTGAATATGTTTGTGAATTCAGGAGAAAGGAGTTTTCCACAAATATTTTCAATGTATAAACAAACATAAGAAAATAGTTTTAATCTTCATTAATAAATCATTAATGAATTTCGGAAATCGCAATTAAAAAATTTATTTTTTATGTATTTTTAACTAATAAAAATTTTTTTTCAAACATAATGTAATATTTTGAAAAAATATATTTCACTTTTCATCTGAAACCTTCATTATTTATCCACTTATGATATCCAGTTTTACTTAAAATGCGTTATCAAAACTCATTACTTATGTTGTCAAAAGAAATTATTAACGATAAAAATTAATAAATTTATTCACTTTATATATTTTAGTACTTTTATTCAAATGTTGAAAGGATTTTGTTTAAATGATTAAGAAAAATTTGTAACTATTTAAAAATCAAATAAATTCCATTTTTGTATTATAATAGTTTTTATAATACAAATAATATGTCAAATTGTGCTTTTTCTACTATTAAATTTTCTCAAAATATTGACAAATTGATAGAAACCTTTCATAATCGACTTGTTTATTTCGAAAAATATTAAAAATTAATTTTCAATCATTTCAGAATCTATTCTATTTGATAAAAATTTTCAATTTGAAAGAAGGATTCTACAATGTGAGGATAACTTGAAATTATTTTTTTAATGAAAAAGAATGAATAAAAAATCTCCAAGTTACATCTAAAGAAGTCATTAAAATTCCAAATATTTATTAATTACAAAATTTCAAAATCTTCCCTTTAATTCAATTTTTAAAACAAAAGAGAATTATAGAAAGAAATTTGTCTCAATATATATTTTAATATTAGAAATAATATTAAAAAGAAAATTTTCGAAAAATAATTTGAAGAATTACAATTTCCATTTTTTGTAGTTCTCACTTTTAACAGACATATTCCAAAATAAAAAATAAAAAAACAAATCAACAAATATTTCATTAATTTTACTAACTCAAATATATATTTTTTATAATTTAATTTATTTTCTTTACGACTATAGATCAATTTTTTTCCTATGTAACACACATTTTTAAACTGCTTCAAAGGTAATCAAAAAATAAATGATTTTTACTGGTAACTAAAAATAATTTAATTATGACCATATTATTTTATTATTTTGTAATAAATGTTGCAGCTTTTCTCTTTATTTCTTTACTTTACTTGAAATATGCTTAAATTTCATACAGCTCTACTGAAAAAAGTATAAATCTATAAAAAAACTACAAGGATAAAATGTTTTTTTTGATTTTGATAGTTTTTAATAGCTATGAGTGTCTACACCAGCTGGAATTTACAGGAGACATATTTATTATACAACTTGCTACATCAATACAGAAGCTCCATTAAAACAGTATCCAAACACCGGAATACAATTTGCAAAGGAAAATGATTAATGACCATTAACTTCACAGTGTTTATAAGCTACAGTTCAAGTTTAAGAAACCAGGAAAAGCTTTCAAAACATCAATTCATGATAATATATAATTAATGTAGGTCCAATTAACAATCGGCGCATTAGGTCATGATTAGAACGTCAAGTATCAAGATTGTTTAGTGATTCAATGCGTGCGTTGAGAAACACCAGGCGGCCTTTCTGATAAATTTTTCAACTGTTTGAATGAAATCAAAAATGTCATTTTGTTTACATTTTCATTTATTAAAAGACTTTGGTAGTCATTACTGAACGAAGACCTTCTGTAAGAACTAATAAATACAGATACAGTTTCATTGCAAATCGATGTTTTAGATGACAAATAGCGTTGTCACGTTATGAAGTCAGTGGCGGCTATCTACTCTATATATACAGACAGGAGATCAAACTTTTGGAATCCTCTGAAGGAAAATTATTAATCTACTTCTACCTACTGTTCCATTGGTCATCAATTATATCTCTTGTTTTGAGAAGGAGACAAAAAGATTCTCTTTCAATATTGCCGTCGAACGAGATCATTTTGGTTCTGAAAGGAATTAAATATTCTAATCGAACAGTTTCTTTTAAGTACACTTTAATTAATAAGTATTCTCACTTTTCAATATTTGCCAATGGCAAAAGTTTCATGGATCCCATCATCAACCGGTATTCATTAAACTACATAAATATTAAAAATCACAATTGTTCATACGTTTTAAACAAAAAAAATCAAATTATTTATTGAAAGGTTTTTTTAGGACAAAGTGATTCGGATTTTCATTAATTTTAATTTGACATAATTATAAAAAATATAAATTCTTTATAGTCAAACATTTTAAACAGGGACGGATCTACATATGGGCTAATATGGCTATAGCCCTGGGCCCAGATCCGCAAGGGGCCCCAACCTCTCGGACATATACCTATTATATTCTATACCAAGCACAAAATAATATAAAATTTATTACAATTATTATTTGGAATTATTTTTTTTTTAATATTTTTATTTATTTTTATTTTGACAAAAAATCAAATAATATTCAGTATTGCCTTGTCAAATGTTTTTAAATAATTTTTTCTTAATTAAAGAAGAAAATTTCTGTTGAGTATAATAAAAAATAAAAATAAATGAAGTATCATAAAAACAAATCAAAGGTGACCAAAAAATTAAGAATTTATTTTGTGTTATTAAATATAAAAGACATAGAAAGAAATTAATTTATTTTCTTTATAAGAAACATCAGTCTAAAACTTTCAAAATTGCAACAAGTTCCAGATTGGGAGACGAGTGTCATTTTATTCATCGAAGAATTTTATTTAAGTCTGTTAAAAATGATGAAAATGAAATAGCAGATGATATTTCAGTAGATTAAAAAGGAAATTTGAATCTATTAATGCTTTCTAGCCTTTCCAACAGTAAAGTCAGAAAGATACAACCAAAAGACATCGTTATTAAGAACGATCAAAGTCGAAGTTGCCTATCTCACATTAATCACTTTATGAAAATTTTATAAATATTTTATAAACTCTAAATATATGTATTTCAAAATACATTAATTTTATTAATTTAATTAATAATTGTTTTAATCAAATTTAATTTTCAGATGTCTGTTAAATATGAATTATGTTTTCAAAAATGTAAAAATCATTTGATTTAATGAAGTAAAATGGTTGCAATAAATTATATGTACAAATCACAACTCATGACTTCAGATTTAACGTTTATTACTGAATTCTACATCGAATCTGAAGTTTTTGAAACGGCAGAGTAACGGACAAATAGTTCTCTTTGGATACACTTACATTTCTTTTGTACTGGCGAGAAAGCCAGGATGCGCAAGCAATAGGAAATTCTGAGAATCAGTTGAAGGATAACATCTACTACTAATCCATGAGCATAAACAGAATGTAAAAACTGCCCAAATATTATTAGCAGACCTTGAGGATAATGTGGAGGATTACATAACTTTGGCACGATGGTATTTGCTGGTGATTCAGGAAGTACAGTGTCTCATTAGTGAATTTAACGCTAACTTTATCAAGCCAAAACAAACATGATTTATTTAAATGACATTCTACTAGAATTGACAACAACCTATTTTCCATACATTCTATAATGTTTGTTGACATCTTTATTTATGACAATTCTAGCGGGAGTAATATATAGTTTTGATATCCATTTTTTGTTAAAAATGCAGCTTAAAGTATTACTTGAGCCTCAAATATTTTCTTTCTTTGAAGTTGGCCTTCATGTTTACTTTCAGTGTAATAAATTAAAGTTCCTCACATGCGTGAACCGCTCAAAAGAAAGTATTTCTCATCATATATCATAAATGTTTTAGCATTTCACAGGTTGAACTATCCTCGACAAGCTGTTTTGACATAGTTCGATTAATACTAAATTCATTATATTATTTTATCCATTAGCTAACTGAAAAATAATTAATTTTTTTTTAAAATACAATAACTAACAATAATTGTATAAATTTAAAAACAGAACTCTACTAAAATTGAATAAATAAATAAATTAATAGTCTTTATATCAAGTATAATTTTTCAATTTCTAAACTAATTTGATTATTAATTAATGAAAATGTCCTAAATTTTGTTTAACTACGTTAAATAATTAAAAAAAAATAAATATTCCAATTACATTTATATATTTCACAGAGGATTTCATTTCTATAAATAGACAATATTCAGTTGAATGGTACATGATAATAATCTAAATAACTTCTGTATTTATCTCATTATATATTCTTGGGAAATAAAAACTTTATATAAACTTTTAACAATTTATGTAATTATTATAAAAATAGAATTTAATTTAAAACTTTGGTATTTATGTAAAAATAAATAATACCAAAAATTCGTCACTTCTTTCTTATTATTTGCTATGAAATAAAAACAATTTAAAAGTAACTTAGGATTATTAATAATTGCATAATTATCCGCACAAAATATAATAAAACATATTATTTATAATAAAATTAATTAATTAATTGAAATGCCTTATATATATATATATATATATATATATATATATATATATATATATATATATATAACCAAATTGTGTTTTGTTTTTTATTTAAATGATAAAAATATTTCATTTATTACAATTTTAAAATTTCATTTATTTTATAAACTTATTTTAAAAAATCAAATTAAATTTTATTAGAAAGTTTTTATATTCTTTTTAAATTTTTAATAATTTTAAAATTTCGTAAAGCATTCCTGAGCCCTGAAAAATAAGAAATGAGTTATCAATAAATCTCAGGAGAATTAAACTGATAAAGTTACAGGATATGTTGTCTGCACTCAGTCAATTAAATTAATAATAATTTCAAATATTTCTCATTTTGATTCTTTTTATGCACCGCAATTGAAAAAAAGTTTACATTTAATATTATCCTGCATTTCACTTTGAAACTGAATTAATTATAAAGAATTTCATGAAGTTAAATTATCGGAAATGTTTTAACCAATTTAAAATCGATAGATAGTTTTATTACCACATGATTTAGCAATTTTTTTAATACAATAGAACAATACATAACATAAAATCAGTACCGGTCATCAGTAGGTAGATAGTAGCCCGCGGGAACAATTACCCCCCCCCCCCGGGGGGGGGGGTAATTGTTCCCAACTTTTTATTACGCAATTGTTCCCAACTCATTTTTTTGCTTTCAGGGATTTTTGGTCCAAATTTTTTTTTATCAGACTATAGTGAGGGGGTCTCGATGGTCCTGGGATTTTCAATACAAAAAAATTTTTTCTATACAAAAACGTTGGTCCTGGGATTTTCAATACAAAAAAAAATTTTCAATACAAAAATGTTGGTCCTGGGATTTTCAATACAAAAAAAAATTTTCAATACAAAAATGTTGGTCCTGGGATTTTCAATACAAAAAAAAAATTTCTATACAAAAACGATGGTCCTGGGATTTTCAATACAAAAAAAAAATTTTCAATACAAAAACGATGGTCCTGGGATTTTAAATACAAAAAAAATTTTTCAATACAAAAATCCGACTACCAATAAAAAAGCATGGAATTTTCACACTATAGTGAGGGGGTCTAGATGGTCCTGGGATTTTCAATACAAAAAATTTTTTTCTATACAAAAATCCGACTACCACTAAAAAAGCATGGAATTTTCAGACTATAGTGAGAGGGTCTCGATGGTCCTGGGATTTTCAATACAAAAAATTTTTTTCTATACAAAAATCCTACTACCACTAAAAAAGCCAAGGATTTTTCAGACTATAGTGAGGTGGGTCTCCTTGGTCCTGGAATTTTCAATACAAATAAAATTTTTTCAATAGAAAATTCGACTATCAATAAAAAAGCATGGATTTTTCTAGTTCAATTAAGGTGGGTCTCCTTGGTCCTGAGAAAAAGGTGGTCTACACTAAAAAAAACGTGGTAAATTTTTTCAATTAAAGTAAATAATGGTCCTAAAAAATTAAATTACAGTAAATTATGGTCAAAATTTTTAAATTACAGTAAATAATGGTTCTAAAAATTAAATTAAAGTAAATTTTGGTTCTAAAAAAAATTAAATTACAGTAAATTATGGTCAAAATTTTTAAATTACAGTAAATTATGGGTCTAAAAATTAAATTAAAGTAAATTATGGGCTAAGATTTTTGAATTAAAGTAAATGATGGTTCAAATTTTTCAATAACAGTAAATTTAGGTTCTAAAATATTAAATTACAGTAAATTATGGGTCTAAAAATTCAATTACAGTAAATTATGGTCCAAATTTTTCAATTAGTAATGAATGGGCTCAAATAACTAAATTAAGGTTCTAAAAAATTAAATTAAAGTTAATTAAGGTCCAAATTTAAAAATTAAGTAATCAATGGTCAAAAATTTTAAATTAAAGTTAAATAAGTAAATTAAAGTAATAATTTTTAAATAAGTAATGTAATAAGTAAATTAAAGTAAGATTTTAAAATTTATTAACAAAAAGTTGAAATAATAGAAGGTGTTTGAGAATTGAAATTTTTTAATGAAAATTTTTATGAAATAATTTTTTAAGTAATTTTTAATAGAAATTTTTATGGAATAATTTTTTAAGTTAATTTTTAATGGAAATTTTTATGAAATATTTTTCAATGATAATTTTAGATGGAAATTTTTAAGATAATTTTTAATGAAAATTTCTATGAAATATTTTTCAAAGACAAATTTTAATAATAATTCAACAACAAACCAACAACTTAGTACCAACAACCAGTAACTTATGAACATGTATTAACAATCAGATACCTACAACTAGTTACTAACAACCTGCTACCAAGTACTTACAATCAGTTACCTGCTACCAAATACTTTCAACATGATACCACGTACTAAATAACTCTCAAACAACCAGATACTTACAACCAATTACCAGATACCAAGTACCTACAACTAGTTACTAACAACTAGTTACCTGATACTAAGTACCTACAACCATCTAACAAGTACTAACAACCAAAAACAAGCAACCAACTAGGTACCAAGTACTAACAACCAGTTACCTGTTACTAAGTACCTACAACCACCTACCAAGTACATACAACCAACATCAACCAGGTACTAAGCATCATCAACCAAGTAATAACAACTAGATACCTAGTACTTACAACCAGATGACCACATGAAATTATTGGTTAAATAAGTAAATTAATGTCTAATTTTTAAATTAAGTAATCAATGGTCTAAAATATTAAAGTTAAAGTTAATTTAAGATGAAGATTTTCTGGGATTTCCAATGTTAATTTTAGATGCAAATCTTCGTCAATTAATCAATGACACATGAAATTATTAGTTAAATATGAAAATAAGGGTTATAATTAGTTGTTTAGTAAATTATGGTGTAAAATTAAGAAATAAAGAATAATTAGGTAAATTAAGGATAAATTAAGGAAAATTAAGGTTCAAAATTTAAAATTAAGTAATCAATGGTTCAAATTTTAAATTAAAGCTAAATAAGTAAATTAAAGTAAGATTTTTAAATTTATTATCAAAAGATTGAATAACCACCAACTTTTTTGAGAAATGTAATTTTTAATGAAAATTTAAATGGAAATTTTTTTTAAGTTAATTTTAAATGTAAAATTTTTTAAGTTAATTTTTAATGGAAATTTTAATGGAATAATAATAATAATAATAATAATAATAATAATAATAATAATAATAATAATAATAATAATAATAATAATAATTCAACAGTTCCCAACAATCGGTTACTAAATATTTTTAACTAGATGCTAACAAATACTTTCAACATGATACTACGTACTAACTAACTCTCAAACAACCAGATACCTACAACTAGTTACTAACAACCAACTAAGTATTCTTTATTGTATTTTATGAATTGTATACCACAACTCAATCACTTTAAAACACCACGTGAAATTCAAAATAATTTAAATTACAATGAAATACTAATGAATTCTAATTTACAAAAACATCTTCTTTTAAATGACAACTTATTATTGCAAAGTAAAAATCACATTCAATAAATACTTATTGTTGATCAGTTTTATTATATATACTCTGAGTTTATCCGACAGGATGTTTTGACCCCCTAAGGGTACTGGTCGTAAGGGTATTAGTCGTAAAGGTACTGGTCGTAAGGCTATTGGTAACACTCAACCACCACCTACTCATTAATTAACTACCATGTACTAACAACCAGGTCTCAAACAACTAAATACTAAACACTTACAACCCACAACAACCAGCTACTAAGCATTATCAACCTACAACTATATAACAACACTGTACCAGCTACCAAATACAAGATACCAAGTACCAACAATCAACTAACCACACATAAAAATAATAGCAATTAAATACAAAATATTCTTCATCACATACACTATCTTCTTATCAAAATCTAAAAAGTCAATCAGATACCAACTACCAACTACCAAGTACTAACAACCAACTACCTACAACCAACAACTATGTACTAACAAATTGATCTTTAAAAGAAAAATACTCATCACTTGAAAAATTAGATGGAAAATTAATTGAACTCAAGACATCAATAACTTGGTAAAAATTGATTAAATAATTGCAAAAATTTAAATTTACTCAAAATAAATATCATAAAAATTTAATTAATAGACAAGAAAGAATTCTATTCATTAATCATCCAGTAAATAAAAAATACTGATCATTCAAGTTGAATCAACTAAGATAATAAATTAATAATATAAGATTTAGTAGATAATTGATTTAGATTGAATAAATTAATTGAAATAAAATTAATTTTAATTATTTTTTTTTAAAAATAATACATGTACTCAAATTGATTGACTGAATGCTCAAAATATTCAAAAATCAGTATAAATTCATTAAAATTATCAATGTCATCAATCTACAATAAAAATAATTATCATTAAATTCCAAAAGAGACTAGAAAACTAACAAACCAGAAAATTCATTCAAATGACAATAATTGGTATATTCAAGCGAATTCTCTAATAAAATCATCTAAAAAGAATCATTTCGCCTGAAATATCTCTATTTTTAAAGATTAGTATCTTATCGATAAGTACTTGTTAAATATCATATATTCACCTCAAACTAACAAGATTCCTTAAAATCCCTTAAATGACTATATTTCTACCCTTAATCAATATTATTACAAATAATTCAATAAAATCATCTAAAAAGCATCAAATTTCCCAAAAATAACTCTATCTTTAAAGATTAGTATTTTATCGATAAATATCCTTAAAAGGCTATATATTTACCTCAGACTAATAAGATTCCTTAAAATCCCCTTTAAATGACTATAATTCTAACTTTAATTCGTATTATCACAAATATTTCCCTATAAAACAGGTAAAATCATTAACTCTAAATAATTTATAAAATCTAATGATAAAACCGGTTATAATTAAATTTTTGTTAATCACTGTACTCGAAATTTAAAATAAATATTGCTTGAAATTTGACTGTACAATATAACTGAGTAGTTGCATAGAAAGATTAAATTTATCCATATTTCTTCAAATGATCATTTTTACCGATATCCTAACCGATTAAATTTATCCATATTTCTTCAAATGATCATTTTACCGATATCCAACCGATTTAATTACTAATTAAAATCACCCGATAGATTTCTCCCAATAAAGATCAATTTTCTTTAGTCGACGTTTTAAATCAATATTTCCAACTTTTGTCGTTGTCCGTCTAAATAAAGATAAAAAATAATTTAAAGTTGATATCAATCCCAATTATCTGTAAAGTTTTCATTGTCAAAACCAAGTAAATAGATTATCCCTACTTAATAAAACATTGTTCTAAAACATAAATCTAAATTAATTTACTGTGCATTAATCACAACCTAATAAAACAATATAATTATTATTGATTCATAACTAATGTATTGCAATTTCCCTTAAAACATTGATATTTTGCCAACATCACCATTAAAAAAATCATATATTCCCATCTTAACCCATCCTTAATTAAATTTAACCAACTATATCCCCTCAAAAGATCATATTTTCACACCTTATCCGATCTCTCATTAAATCTAACCGACAATATCCCATCTTAACCGATCTCTCACCAAATATTTCTACCCTTTTAAACATCTAACCAAATATATCCTTCAATTCTACCCACTTGAATCCTCCTTTAATTCAATTCAGTCTTAAAATCCTTAGAGAGAATTCTTCAAAAAATATGACTTTTAATTAACTGTTAAAGACACCAGACATTCTTCTATTGAAATAATTTAGAAGCTAAATAATAAGAGCCCACTAAAAGATCAAAATTCACTAAAATTTTCTACAAATATTTACCATCAAATACTGGAGATGATATATATTGTTTGATTATAATTCTTCATCGATTCAACCAATCATTTTCAAGCAATAACAGCAAACTAAATTTCTGTATATCCTACAATCATTTTCAAGTAAATTTAAAGTCATTGATAAAGTTAACTGGTTTCTTAGCTTATGTTTTTTAAAGTGCATCAATGTGTAAATATTCTTAGAAAATTATTGAAAAATTATTTATTCAAATGCATTACAAAGTCATCAAAAATCACTTAATTATTAACCTAATTGTCAATGAAATTAATTTTTATTTAAAAACTATTCAATAAAATACAACTAATTATCAAGAAATTAATTAAATTTATCAATTAAATTTATCAGTCAACATGAAATTCTTAGAAAATTATTCAATATCCTCATAAAAATTTATCCACTTGATTATTGTAAAAACTCTAATTATTAACATTGAAAATAAATTTTATTTAAAATTAAAAAAACCAATCAATAAAAATACATTCAATTATCAAGAAATTAATTAAATTTACCTTAGAATTAGCATTAAATTACAGAAATTCACAAAAATAATGGAAATTCACAAAAATGATAAAAATTCACAAAAATAATAGAAATTCATGAAAATGATAGATATCCACGAAAAATGATGGAAATTCATGAAAATATTAGAAATTCACTAAAATTTTCTACAAATATTTACCATCAAATACTGGAGATGATATATATTGGATTGATCATAATTCTTCATCGATTCAACCAATCATTTTCAAGCAATAACAGCAAACTAAATTTCAGTATATTCTACAATCATTTTCAAGTAAATTTAAAGTTAACTGGTTTCTTAGCTTATGTTTCTTTAAGTTCATCAATGTGTAAATATTCTTAGAAAATTATTGAAAAAATTATTTAGTCAAATATATTACAAAGTTATCATCAAAAATCACTTAATTATTAACCTAATTGTCAATGAAATTAATTTTTATTTAAAAACTATTCAATAAAATACAACTAATTATCAAGAAATTAATTAAATTTATCAATTAAATTTATCAGTCAACATGAAATTCTTAGAAAATTATTCAATATCCTCATAAAAATTTATCCACTTGATTATTGTAAAAACTCTAATTATTAACATTGAAAATAAATTTTATTTAAAATTAAAAAACCAATCAATAAAAATACATTCAATTATCAAGAAATTAATTAAATTTACCTTAGAATTAGCATTAAATTACAGAAATTCACAAAAATAATGGAAATTCACAAAAATGATAAAAATTCACAAAAATAATAGAAATTCATGAAAATGATAGATATCCACAAAAAATGATGGAAATTCATGAAAATGATAGAAATTCATAAAAATGATAGAAATTTACTTGAATAAAACCATCAACTCTAAAAATTATCAATGCCTTAAACAACAAATTTGTCTAAATAATCATTCAAATAAAAGCATTAAATACCTTTACGACTAATACACTTACGACATGTTGAATGTGAGTAGTACCCTTGTGAGCAATACCCATAGGGGACAGAATATTTTTTCGGATAAACTCAGAGTATATATTAATTAACTCATTCAAATTTATCATTGAATCAGTAAATTATCATAAATTTCGATAAAAATTCTAATGTGGTAAGCAATGAAAAGAGAAATATTCTTTAAACTTAGATAAAACTAACAATTAAGGTGGTAAGAATCATTAAAGTGAGAAAATTATTCATTACTCGATGATAAATTCAAATGGATGAAAATAATTGGTAGAATAATTTATTAATGGGCATAGATAAGAAAAAAGGTTGATAAGAATGGAAATATATTAATTGAATTTATTTAAAATTATTTCATAAAATTCATAAAAAAAAACTTTTAAAAGAAATATTTGTGGAGATGTTTTAGGTGAAAATTAATCAAAATCGGCGGAATATAATTGATTAAATATCGAGGATGGGGGTTATAATTAATGGAAAATCAATGGGATACAAATGATTAAATAGTGGAAAATCCGGGAATATAAGTGATTAATTAATGGAATATTGAGAATCGGAGGAATATCAATGAGAAGGGTATATAATTTAAACTAGTTTATTACATAACAAGCCGCGACTAGTTTATTACATAACAAGCCATGAATGGTATTTTACCAACATTTTTAAAGTATGTAATTTAATTTTAATTTTATTTTTAAATTGTACATATTTTGAATATCATTCTATTGTTTAATTTCGATAATAAGTATAAAAAGTCTATAATGATTAATAAATTAATATCTTGTTAACATTTACCAGAGAATTTAAAAAACTTTACTTAAAATTTAGTGAAGTATTTAATTTTGATTGTACTTTATAAGACATATATTTGAGTATTAACTTATTTTGATTGAAGTATCACATTCAATATTATGATGATTTTTTTTTTCTAAATTGAAATATTTTAGTGTAAAATAGTTAATTTGATAATAAATAGAATACAATATTAAAGGACTTTTTTAATCAATAAGTTTAAAAAGTTTAGAACTGTTAATAAATCAATTTCTTATTCGCATTTACATATAAATTTTTTATTTTTAAATTAAAGTATTAAATTGATGATTTAATTTTAATTGTATTTGAATGATACATTTAATTTACTTTGATTGAAAGGAGTAATATAATTCATATTATGATATTTGTTTTCGAAATATTTAGTGTAGAATAGTAAATTTAATAATATATAGCTATTATTACAAGTACTTATACAAAAAAACACTTTTTATTTCTAATGTTTTATTCCATCAATAAGTTTAAAAGTATGTAACTGGTAATAGATTAATTTCTTATTTACAATATTCGAGAATTTGAAAAACTTATAAAATTTATATTTTTAAAATTTAATTTTGATTGTATTTTCTAAGACTTATATTTGAATATTTAACTTATTTTGAATGAAAAGGGTAATATATATANNTATATATATTACCCTTTTCATTCAAAATAAGTTAAATATTCAAATATAAGTCTTAGAAAATACAATCAAAATTAAATTTTAAAAATATAAATTTTATAAGTTTTTCAAATTCTCGAATATTGTAAATAAGAAATTAATCTATTACCAGTTACATACTTTTAAACTTATTGATGGAATAAAACATTAGAAATAAAAAGTGTTTTTTTGTATAAGTACTTGTAATAATAGCTATATATTATTAAATTTACTATTCTACACTAAATATTTCGAAAA
The DNA here is from genome assembly GCA_959609185.1 of Schmidtea polychroa. NCBI lineage: Eukaryota > Metazoa > Platyhelminthes > Tricladida > Dugesiidae > Schmidtea > Schmidtea polychroa. Next base: position 96,915 of record CAUHTR010000637.1, on the reverse strand, counting down.
CAAATATCATAATATGAATTATATTACTCCTTTCAATCAAAGTAAATTAAATGTATCATTCAAATACAATTAAAATTAAATCATCAATTTAATACTTTAATTTAAAAATAAAAAATTTATATGTAAATGCGAATAAGAAATTGATTTATTAACAGTTCTAAACTTTTTAAACTTATTGATTAAAAAAGTCCTTTAATATTGTATTCTATTTATTATCAAATTAACTATTTTACACTAAAATATTTCAATTTAGAAAAAAAAAATCATCATAATATTGAATGTGATACTTCAATCAAAATAAGTTAATACTCAAATATATGTCTTATAAAGTACAATCAAAATTAAATACTTCACTAAATTTTAAGTAAAGTTTTTTAAATTCTCTGGTAAATGTTAACAAGATATTAATTTATTAATCATTATAGACTTTTTATACTTATTATCGAAATTAAACAATAGAATGATATTCAAAATATGTACAATTTAAAAATAAAATTAAAATTAAATTACATACTTTAAAAATGTTGGTAAAATACCATTCATGGCTTGTTATGTAATAAACTAGTCGCGGCTTGTTATGTAATAAACTAGTTTAAATTATATACCCTTCTCATTGATATTCCTCCGATTCTCAATATTCCATTAATTAATCACTTATATTCCCGGATTTTCCACTATTTAATCATTTGTATCCCATTGATTTTCCATTAATTATAACCCCCATCCTCGATATTTAATCAATTATATTCCGCCGATTTTGATTAATTTTCACCTAAAACATCTCCACAAATATTTCTTTTAAAAGTTTTTTTTTATGAATTTTATGAAATAATTTTAAATAAATTCAATTAATATATTTCCATTCTTATCAACCTTTTTTCTTATCTATGCCCATTAATAAATTATTCTACCAATTATTTTCACCCATTTGAATTTATCATCGAGTAATGAATAATTTTCTCACTTTAATGATTCTTACCACCTTAATTGTTAGTTTTATCTAAGTTTAAAGAATATTTCTCTTTTCATTGCTTACCACATTAGAATTTTTATCGAAATTTATGATAATTTACTGATTCAATGATAAATTTGAATGAGTTAATTAATATATACTCTGAGTTTATCCGAAAAAATATTCTGTCCCCTATGGGTATTGCTCACAAGGGTACTACTCACATTCAACATGTCGTAAGTGTATTAGTCGTAAAGGTATTTAATGCTTTTATTTGAATGATTATTTAGACAAATTTGTTGTTTAAGGCATTGATAATTTTTAGAGTTGATGGTTTTATTCAAGTAAATTTCTATCATTTTTATGAATTTCTATCATTTTCATGAATTTCCATCATTTTTTGTGGATATCTATCATTTTCATGAATTTCTATTATTTTTGTGAATTTTTATCATTTTTGTGAATTTCCATTATTTTTGTGAATTTCTGTAATTTAATGCTAATTCTAAGGTAAATTTAATTAATTTCTTGATAATTGAATGTATTTTTATTGATTGGTTTTTTAATTTTAAATAAAATTTATTTTCAATGTTAATAATTAGAGTTTTTACAATAATCAAGTGGATAAATTTTTATGAGGATATTGAATAATTTTCTAAGAATTTCATGTTGACTGATTAAAAGTTTTAATGGTGATAAATTTAATTGATAAATTTAATTAATTTCTTGATAATTAGTTGTATTTTATTGAATAGTTTTTAAATAAAAATTAATTTCATTGACAATTAGGTTAATAATTAAGTGATTTTTGATGATAACTTTGTAATATATTTGACTAAATAATTTTTTCAATAATTTTCTAAGAATATTTACACATTGATGAACTTAAAGAAACATAAGCTAAGAAACCAGTTAACTTTAAATTTACTTGAAAATGATTGTAGAATATACTGAAATTTAGTTTGCTGTTATTGCTTGAAAATGATTGGTTGAATCGATGAAGAATTATGATCAATCCAATATATATCATCTCCAGTATTTGATGGTAAATATTTGTAGAAAATTTTAGTGAATTTCTAATATTTTCATGAATTTCCATCATTTTTCGTGGATATCTATCATTTTCATGAATTTCTATTATTTTTGTGAATTTTTATCATTTTGTGAATTTCCATTATTTTTGTGAATTTCTGTAATTTAATGCTAATTCTAAGGTAAATTTAATTAATTTCTTGATAATTGAATGTATTTTTATTGATTGGTTTTTTTAATTTTAAATAAAATTTATTTTCAATGTTAATAATTAGAGTTTTTACAATAATCAAGTGGATAAATTTTTATGAGGATATTGAATAATTTTCTAAGAATTTCATGTTGACTGATAAATTTAATTGATAAATTTAATTAATTTCTTGATAATTAGTTGTATTTTATTGAATAGTTTTTAAATAAAAATTAATTTCATTGACAATTAGGTTAATAATTAAGTGATTTTTGATGACTTTGTAATGCATTTGAATAAATAATTTTTCAATAATTTTCTAAGAATATTTACACATTGATGCACTTTAAAAAACATAAGCTAAGAAACCAGTTAACTTTATCAATGACTTTAAATTTACTTGAAAATGATTGTAGGATATACAGAAATTTAGTTTGCTGTTATTGCTTGAAAATGATTGGTTGAATCGATGAAGAATTATAATCAAACAATATATATCATCTCCAGTATTTGATGGTAAATATTTGTAGAAAATTTTAGTGAATTTTGATCTTTTAGTGGGCTCTTATTATTTAGCTTCTAAATTATTTCAATAGAAGAATGTCTGGTGTCTTTAACAGTTAATTAAAAGTCATATTTTTTGAAGAATTCTCTCTAAGGATTTTAAGACTGAATTGAATTAAAGGAGGATTCAAGTGGGTAGAATTGAAGGATATATTTGGTTAGATGTTTAAAAGGGTAGAAATATTTGGTGAGAGATCGGTTAAGATGGGATATTGTCGGTTAGATTTAATGAGAGATCGGATAAGGTGTGAAAATATGATCTTTTGAGGGGATATAGTTGGTTAAATTTAATTAAGGATGGGTTAAGATGGGAATATATGATTTTTTTAATGGTGATGTTGGCAAAATATCAATGTTTTAAGGGAAATTGCAATACATTAGTTATGAATCAATAATAATTATATTGTTTTATTAGGTTGTGATTAATGCACAGTAAATTAATTTAGATTTATGTTTTAGAACAATGTTTTATTAAGTAGGGATAATCTATTTACTTGGTTTTGACAATGAAAACTTTACAGATAATTGGGATTGATATCAACTTTAAATTATTTTTTATCTTTATTTAGACGGACAACGACAAAAGTTGGAAATATTGATTTAAAACGTCGACTAAAGAAAATTGATCTTTATTGGGAGAAATCTATCGGGTGATTTTAATTAGTAATTAAATCGGTTGGATATCGGTAAAAATGATCATTTGAAGAAATATGGATAAATTTAATCGGTTAGGATATCGGTAAAAATGATCATTTGAAGAAATATGGATAAATTTAATCTTTCTATGCAACTACTCAGTTATATTGTACAGTCAAATTTCAAGCAATATTTATTTTAAATTTCGAGTACAGTGATTAACAAAAATTTAATTATAACCGGTTTTATCATTAGATTTTATAAATTATTTAGAGTTAATGATTTTACCTGTTTTATAGGGAAATATTTGTGATAATACGAATTAAAGTTAGAATTATAGTCATTTAAAGGGGATTTTAAGGAATCTTATTAGTCTGAGGTAAATATATAGCCTTTTAAGGATATTTATCGATAAAATACTAATCTTTAAAGATAGAGTTATTTTTGGGAAATTTGATGCTTTTTAGATGATTTTATTGAATTATTTGTAATAATATTGATTAAGGGTAGAAATATAGTCATTTAAGGGATTTTAAGGAATCTTGTTAGTTTGAGGTGAATATATGATATTTAACAAGTACTTATCGATAAGATACTAATCTTTAAAAATAGAGATATTTCAGGCGAAATGATTCTTTTTAGATGATTTTATTAGAGAATTCGCTTGAATATACCAATTATTGTCATTTGAATGAATTTTCTGGTTTGTTAGTTTTCTAGTCTCTTTTGGAATTTAATGATAATTATTTTTATTGTAGATTGATGACATTGATAATTTTAATGAATTTATACTGATTTTTGAATATTTTGAGCATTCAGTCAATCAATTTGAGTACATGTATTATTTTTAAAAAAAAATAATTAAAATTAATTTTATTTCAATTAATTTATTCAATCTAAATCAATTATCTACTAAATCTTATATTATTAATTTATTATCTTAGTTGATTCAACTTGAATGATCAGTATTTTTTTATTTACTGGATGATTAATGAATAGAATTCTTTCTTGTCTATTAATTAAATTTTTATGATATTTATTTTGAGTAAATTTAAATTTTTGCAATTATTTAATCAATTTTTACCAAGTTATTGATGTCTTGAGTTCAATTAATTTTCCATCTAATTTTTCAAGTGATGAGTATTTTTCTTTTAAAGATCAATTTGTTAGTACATAGTTGTTGGTTGTAGGTAGTTGGTTGTTAGTACTTGGTAGTTGGTAGTTGGTATCTGATTGACTTTTTAGATTTTGATAAGAAGATAGTGTATGTGATGAAGAATATTTTGTATTTAATTGCTATTATTTTTATGTGTGGTTAGTTGATTGTTGGTACTTGGTATCTTGTATTTGGTAGCTGGTACAGTGTTGTTATATAGTTGTAGGTTGATAATGCTTAGTAGCTGGTTGTTGTGGGTTGTAAGTGTTTAGTATTTAGTTGTTTGAGACCTGGTTGTTAGTACATGGTAGTTAATTAATGAGTAGGTGGTGGTTGAGTGTTACCAATAGCCTTACGACCAGTACCTTTACGACTAATACCCTTACGACCAGTACCCTTAGGGGGTCAAAACATCCTGTCGGATAAACTCAGAGTATATATAATAAAACTGATCAACAATAAGTATTTATTGAATGTGATTTTTACTTTGCAATAATAAGTTGTCATTTAAAAGAAGATGTTTTTGTAAATTAGAATTCATTAGTATTTCATTGTAATTTAAATTATTTTGAATTTCACGTGGTGTTTTAAAGTGATTGAGTTGTGGTATACAATTCATAAAATACAATAAAGAATACTTAGTTGGTTGTTAGTAACTAGTTGTAGGTATCTGGTTGTTTGAGAGTTAGTTAGTACGTGGTATCATGTTCAAAGTATTTGTTAGCATCTAGTTAAAAATATTTAGTAACCGATTGTTGGGAACTGTTGAATTATTATTATTATTATTATTATTCCATTAAAATTTCCATTAAAAAATTAACTTAAAAAATTATTTCATTAAAATTAACTTAAAAAATTTTACATTTAAAATTAACTTAAAAAAAATTTCCATTTAAATTTTCATTAAAAATTACATTTCTCAAAAAGTTGGTGGTTATTCAATCTTTTGATAATAAATTTAAAAAACTTACTTTAATTTACTTATTTAGCTTTAATTTAAAATTTGAACCATTGGTTACTTAATTTTAAATTTTGAACCTTAATTTTCCTTAATTTATCCTTAATTTACCTAATTATTCTTTATTTCTTAATTTTACACCATAATTTACTAAACAACTAATTATAACCCTTATTTTCATATTTAACTAATAATTTCATGTGGTCATTGATTAATTGACGAAGATTTGCATCTAAAATTAACATTGGAAATCCCAGAAAATCTTCATCTTAAATTAACTTTAACTTTAATATTTTAGACCATTGATTAGTTAATTTAAAAATTAAACATTATTTTACCTATTTAACTAATAATTTCACGTGGTCATCTGGTTGTAAGTACTAGGTATCTAGTTGTTATTACTTGGTTGATGATGCTTAGTACCTGGTTGTTGACGGCTGTGAGTAGTAGGTATCTGGTAACTAGTTGTTAGTATCTAGTTGTAGGTATCTCGTTGTTGGTGGTACTTGGTAGGTGGTAGCTAGTCGGTTGTAGGTACTTAGTAGTTGGTTAATAATGCTTAGTACTTGGTTGTATGTACTTGGTAGATGGTTGTAGGTACTTAGTAATTGGTAATTAATGATTAGTACCTGGTTGTTGTTGGTTGTTAGTACTTGGTATCTAGTACCTAGTTGGTTGATAGTACTTAGTAACTAGTTAATGGGTAGGTGATTGTAGGTACTTAGTAGTTGGTAATTAATGCTTAGTACCTGGTTGTTGACGGCTGTGAGTAGTAGGTATCTGGTAACTAGTTGTTAGTATCTAGTTGTAGGTATCTCGTTGTTGGTGGTACTTGGTAGGTGGTTGTTGGTACTTAGTAGCAGGTAACTGGTTGTTAGTACTTGGTTGTATGTACTTGGTAGATGGTTGTAGGTACTTAGTAATTGGTAATTAATGATTAGTACCTGGTTGTTGTTGGTTGTTAGTACTTGGTATCTAGTACCTAGTTGGTTGATAGTACTTAGTAACTAGTTAATGGGTAGGTGATTGTAGGTACTTAGTAGTTGGTAATTAATGCTTAGTACCTGGTTGATGTTGGTTGTATGTACTTGGTAGGTGGTTGTTGGTACTTAGTAGCAGGTAACTGGTTGTTAGTACTTGGTATCTAGTACCTAGTTAGCTGGTTGTAACTAGTTAATGGGTAGGTGGTAGCTAGTTGGTAGGTGGTTGTAGCTAGTTAATAGGTAGGTGGTTGTAGGTACTTAGTAGTTGGTAGTTAGTTGTTGTTGGTACTTAGTAGTTGGTTAATAATGCTTAGTACCTGGTTGTTGACGTCTGTGAGTAGTTGGTATCTGGTAACTAGTTGTTAGTATGTGGTTGTAGGTACTTGGTAGGTTGTATTTAGTTGTTAGCTGGTTGTTGTCGGTTGTTAGTACTTGGTACCTAGTTGGTTGCTTGTTTTTGGTTGTTAGTACTTGTTAGATGGTTGTAGGTACTTAGTATCAGGTAACTAGTTGTTAGTAACTAGTTGTAGGTACTTGGTATCTGGTAATTGGTTGTAAGTATCTGATTGTTTGAGAGTTATTTAGTACGTGGTATCATGTTGTAAGTACTTGGTAGCAGGTAACTGATTGTAAGTACTTGGTAGCAGGTTGTTAGTAACTAGTTGTAGGTATCTGATTGTTAATACATGTTCATAAGTTACTGGTTGTTGGTACTAAGTTGTTGGTTTGTTGTTGAATTATTATTAAAATTTGTCTTTGAAAAATATTTCATAGAAATTTTCATTAAAAATTATCTTAAAAATTTCCATCTAAAATTATCATTGAAAAATATTTCATAAAAATTTCCATTAAAAATTAACTTAAAAAATTATTCCATAAAAATTTCTATTAAAAATTACTTAAAAAATTATTTCATAAAAATTTTCATTAAAAAATTTCAATTCTCAAACACCTTCTATTATTTCAACTTTTTGTTAATAAATTTTAAAATCTTACTTTAATTTACTTATTACATTACTTATTTAAAAATTATTACTTTAATTTACTTATTTAACTTTAATTTAAAATTTTTGACCATTGATTACTTAATTTTAAAATTTGGACCTTAATTAACTTTAATTTAATTTTTTTAGAACCTTAATTTAGTTATTTGTGCCCATTCATTACTTTAATTTAAAAATTTGAACCATAATTTACTTTAATTCAAAAATTTGGACCATAATTAACTTTAATTTAATTTTTTAGAACCTTAATTTAGTTATTTGAGCCCATTCATTACTAATTGAAAAATTTGGACCATTATTTACTGTAATTTAATTTTTAGAACCATAATTTACTTTAATTTAATTTTTTAGGACCATAATTAACTGTAATTTAATTTTTTAGGACCATAATTTACTGTAATTTAATTTTTAGAACCATAATTTACTGTAATTTAATATTTTAGAACCTAAATTTACTGTTATTGAAAAATTTGAACCATCATTTACTTTAATTCAAAAATCTTAGCCCATAATTTACTTTAATTCAATTTTTAGACCCATAATTTACTGTAATTTAATTTTTTAGAACCATTATTTACTGTAATTTAATTTTTTAGGACCATAATTTACTTTAATTTAATTTTTAGGACCATAATTTACTTTAATTGAATTTTTAGGACCATTATTTACTTTAATTGAAAAATTGGACCTTATTTTACTGTAATTGAAAAATTTTGACCATAATTTACTGTAATTTAATTTTTAGAACCATTATTTACTGTAATTCAATTTTTAGACCCATAATTTACTGTAATTCAAAAATTTGGACCATAATTTACTGTAATTGAAAAATTTGAACCTTAATTTACTTTATTTGAAAAATTTGAACCTTAATTTACTTTAATTTAATTTTTTAGAACCATAATTAACTGTAATTGAAAATCCCAGGACCATTAATTACTGTAATTTAATTTTTAAGAACCATAATTTACTGTAATTTAATTTTTTAGAACCATTATTTACTGTAATTCAAAAATTTGAACCTTAATTTACTTTAATTTAATTTTTTAGAACCATAATTAACTGTAATTGAAAATCCCAGGACCATTAATTACTGTAATTTAATTTTTAAGAACCATTATTTACTGTAATTTAATTTTTAGACCATAATTTACTGTAATTTAATTTTTAGGACCATTATTTACTTCAATTGAAAAATTTACCACGTTTTTAGTGTAGACCACCTATTTCTCAGGACCAAGGAGACCACCTCACTATAGTCTGAAAATTCCATGCTTTTTTAGTGTAGACCACCTATTTCTCAGGACCAAGGAGACCACCTCACTATAGTCTGAAAAATCCTTGGCTTTTTTTAGTGTAGACCACCTTTTTGTATTGAAAAAATTTTTTTGTATTGAAAATCCCAGGACCAACATTTTTGTATTGAAAATTTTTTTTTGTATTGAAAATCCCAGGACCAACATTTTTGTATTGAAAATTTTTTTTTGTATTGAAAATCCCAGGACCAACATTTTTGTATTGAAAATTTTTTTTTGTATTGAAAATCCCAGGACCAACGTTTTTGTATAGAAAAAATTTTTTTGTATTGAAAATCCCAGGACCATCGAGACCCCCTCACTATAGTCTGATAAAAAAAAATTTGGACCAAAAATCCCTGAAAGCAAAAAAATGAGTTGGGAACAATTGCGTAATAAAAAGTTGGGAACTTATTCAAGAGTATAATAAACTTCATGATTAAAATGACAAAAATAATAAAATTTAATAAAAAATAATTTTATTATTTTTATTTATATTTTATTATTATTCGATATATCTTGAAAATAATTCTCAAATATTTAATCTACATATTTACAAAAAATAAAATATTTATTAAAATACTCATAACTGGTTTTATGAAATGAATTTTAGAGAGTAATTAGAAGCACAAAAACTGACACAAATAAGAATTATATTGGGTAAAATATACTAAGAAAAATAAAATAACTGAACAATTTATTTACATTACTCATATAAATATAAAATATATAAACAGAAAATATATTAATAAAAATAAAAGATACAAATAAGAATATATACAAGAAATAAACATTATATTCATTTGAATTGCCATTACTAATTTTAGCTTGTATATTATCAAACAAAACCCTCATTAAATTTTCACTTTTGATTTCTAAAATTACCTTTGTGATGTGACACATTAAAAGAAATAAATATTTAAAGAAAATTCTAAAATGTTATTTTTAACTTTAAAAATACTTTGTCATTTTCAAAAAAAGTAAATACACAAAACTTGCAATTTATGGTATGATGTAGCACGATTTGAATGCTTCGAATGTTTATTGTCGCTATGTTAAGTGTTGTTAAAAAATCTTCATTCATTTCACAATCAGAAGTCATATTTTATTAATGAAACTATTTATTATAATCGTTATTTATTATCGTATATACTATATACTATATAATAATATATAAACCATTTAAGAACAAAGAATTTATTTTCATTTAATCTAATTTTAATGTTTAATAATAAAAATATTTATTTAAAAGTAACATATTCAAAATTAAAAAAAAAACAAAACAAATTTAATTTACTAATTTAAAATATACACTGAAACTTACTTAAACTTATTTAAAAAAATTATTTTAATATCTATTTATAAAAAAATCTTTTAATCTAATTTATTATTTAGTTTGATTATTTAATTTACTTTTAATGCTCGTTGATAATAATGTCTAAATATCCTCACAAGTAAAAACAACTTAGGCCTAGTAAACAAATGTAGTAAACTGGCCGTTCAAGTACCGTTAATATTGACACTAAAAATGTAACCAATATAATATTTGCAATCATAAGTATTAAGAAATTGATATTTGTTGTTCATTTGTGCTTAGAAATATAAATGATAAAAAATAATTGAAAATCTTAAAGTAATGCAACATTTTAAACCCAAAGCCCCAACAATAAAAATCTTTCAAAATTTTAAATTATTAAGAGAATATTCCAATTAAGGATTTATTTATTTATAAATTTTCAGTAACCTTATTCAAAATACCTCAAAGCGATCCTCGTAAATATTCCACGAAAGAAAAAAAAGGTTTGTAAATAATTTGTTTTTAAAGCTAAATAACAGGAAGGGTGCAGTTAAATTGTTGAACATATCTGATAAATGTATAATTTACATGGCTTTTTAAGTGTTTAATTATTTATTAGTATGTATATGTAATTAAGTTCTTTATTTTTCATCATTCTAGGTTTTCAAAAAATAACTTTTACAAAACCTAGAATATGGAAAAATAAAGAAATTAATTACATATGAATATATAGCTGGTGAAGATAATAGGTATTACATTAAAATGATGAATTTGATAAAATATAACATTATTTAATATTGATAATGAAGGCAAAAGATTTACGAATTAATCAAAATAATAATTAATCTAGCTCTATAAAACTAAAAATTAGCTTCGAGACACTATTAAGAAATTATTTCTTACTAATTAGCATTTTCTCTTTCATTAACATGAAAGTCACTTTCATTAAATTGTAATAATTCTACTAAAAATAAAATTAAAATAACTAGTAAATGACACAATTAAATAATTAAAATCTTAAGACAATATTTTTGTATTTTATTGACGTGTATCATTCATTATAGATGTATATCAAAATATTTTAATAATAATATTAATAATAATAATAATAATCTTAATAATAATAATAAAAATAATAATAATAAAAATAATAATAATAATAATAATAATAATAATAATAATAATAAAATTAATAATAATAATAATAATAATAATAATAATAATAATAATAATAATAATAATAATAATAAAAATAATAAAATTAATAATAATGAAATCAATAAATAATTATTTACACATATTATTTTATTAATTTTTCAACAATTTCAAAAAAAAAATGTTTATTTTATTAGATTTTTAATAAATGAAAATAAATAATTATTTTTTCAAATTCAGACAACTTTTCTTTTATTTAATTAGTTAAATAATGAAATATTTTGTAATTAATTTGAAAATTGTAGAAAATTCAAATGATTTCAAAGAATATTTATAATCGGGAAAACTTTTGGTTCATTATATATTATCATTTTGTTCATTATATATTATCATTTCACAATCATGATTACATAAAAGTCTTTAAAAGCTTTTGATCATGATGTTGATGGGTTGCCGATAATAGACATTTTACCATTTCGTCCTGTTTCAACGGAACCCTTAATACAATATGCTTTGAAAAACGTTGATAATGTGTCAAATAGAGAAACAATTGTGAAAATTTAGTACATTTCCATGTTCTATAATCGGTAAGTGTTCACAATGTTCGCGAACCACCGATGGAAAGCTTATGTCCTTCTTACTTCTAGGTCCTTAAACATATAACATTTTACAATTATAAAAGTCTGTATTTTCGGTCGAGTCAATAATATATTTTATCATCACAGTAATCGACATTCAAACTCTATCAACGCCTGCTGCTTCGCCGTTTCCAACTGTCGAATATTTCTTTGAGCGCAGCGACTCCAATCTGTAGTTCCTCCATTCATCGGGTTGTTAAGTGCAGCTCGGCTTACAGCAGCTCGATATTATGCTCTGTTAAAGTTAGTGAATGTTAGTAATAACAAATATTTTGATCATTTTAAAGTTTAGTCATTTAAAGATTGACCCGAATTCATGAACGAGTTGGCTGGTGGTTTCATCCTTCCCTGTCATGTACTGAAGAGTAATTAATTTTACCAATGATCCCAAATTACTATTTCCCACCCTCAAGATAAAAGGACTTGTTTTATTATAATAACAAATGTAATATTTTACAACCTAGAAATCACTCCAGCTCTCGCTGAACATTTGAATAGGCCCTGATACTCTCATTGAATACCCGATTCCTCATTTCTATACGAAATCTCGCCCAAGTTCGTTTCTTCACATCGTGGTCTGGTACGATGGAATCCGTTTCCTGTAAAAAAAATATTCGCATTTTTAAATATAGTATTCTCATCTACAATAACGAGTTATCATTCCACATTCACATCCACCTTTGAGGTACGCTTATACAATCATACTGAACACTTAACGTAGATGGCCTAAATAACTTCATGGTACTTGTGGTACTGATGAGAGTAGATACGGAATATTGATGCTAACCCTTACATAACCCTATTACGTTTGGTGGTACTGATAAAATGACCCAAGAAGTATAGAAGACATTGAAATATCACTTACCTTGTCCTTAAATAAGTTATGGTTTGGAATTAATGTTTAAACGTCTTAAATAACACTTACGCATGATGATCTTAACAATTAATAATAAATTAATATAAGCCAAATAAAGGGTTTAGGATTACTCATTTAGCTTGACAATTGAATAATTTATACAATAGAAGGTTTTAGGTAAACTTAATAGCATCGAAGTCTTCCGTCCAACTTGATGAGTATACAATTTAAAGACTAAAAATGTTTCAGCACACTGAGTTAATATTGCAATTTTCCTTTAGCTTCTTAATTCAACAACCTAAACACTGTAATATTGAAATTCATATTTATGCATATTCTCTGGCATAGTAGATTGTCACAAATAAATTACGCGTCGCAGAACGTGATTTTATATACACCAGAAAACACAGATACATTTACTATAATATAAGAAATAAAATCAATAATCTTGCATTATAAAAAAAACATAAATACTTTGATTTCACGCTGATGTTCGCATTGATATGCAATGAGATACACCTGATACTATCGAAATCTAAAAAGTTGTAGAAAAATTAAATACAGCACACAAACACAACACATACTAAAAAACATATGCAAACTTTCGATAAATAAAAATAATTCCAAAATAATTCTAAAATAAATTTCATAAAATTCTTAAAAAAACCTGAAAATTAATTAAAAATAATTTATAATACAAATTTTAACTAAAAGTAATATTTAAGAACTTGAATAATGATCTCATAATGATCTATATGGATCAAAATTCAAGCCTTAAAATTTACTTAAAATTAAACATCTTACCTGAAAGCAATTTTTAAAATGGCTAAAATAAATTTCCTGAAAAATGAAATTCATTAAATTGGTGAGTCACCAATTGTAGACCAATTGATGTACACACTAAGCACTTGCATTTTGAATTGAAAATTTTGAACATATTGAATTTCATGAAAAATATTGAATTTATTGAATATTGTATTGAAATTCAATACATAATTAATCTTTTGAATATTGTTTTGAAACTCAATATAGTTTTTACAATATTTTGAAAAATTTTCAAAATAAAAAAAATATTCAATATAAAAAAATATTCAAAATAAAAAAAAATTATTTTGAACGTATTGAATTTCAAGAAAAAGTTTTACAGTATTTCACAAATTTTTGAAAAATTCAAAATATAATTTAAAAAATAGAGTTTCAAAGTACTGTGAAAAATTATTTTGAAAAAAAATTACAAAAACAAGTTATATTTAGGATAAAAATAAAAGCGGTTTTTATATAAGAATTGAAATGGAATAACTTCAACAAATCCGTCAATAATAAAAAATATGTGACATTTACAGCAGTAGAACTGAGTTTTGTCTCCAAAAATTGACAGGGGATATCTATTGAGGCCATTTCTCTCCTCTATTCATCCTTGAATGCATTTCACTAAAAAATTAAATTAACTACATTTTGTAACATTCCATTGTTAACTAAGACTAAGTATGAGCTTGGTTATAACCCAATGTAAAATTTAGGGTACATTTTATCCAAAATAAAAAGAAAGAAAGAAATATCTTGGAATATTCATTATTTAACATCAAATTCAAATCAAATAGAAATTTTACAATATAAAATAATTTATATATTTTTGTTGTTTATAAATGCGTCTTCAGTGAAGAAAAACAAGACTGGTTATTCAAACATTTTTGTCTGATTGTCGTCGCTGTCATCAGAATACAAGTTCAGTTTTGAAATTGAAACTTTATTCAAGTTTTCATGAATGAATATCAATTTGTTCACCTGTTCAGGTGCTACATTTGTTCGGTGACAGTTGACAATTTGACCTGTTTTGGAAAATGTCCTTTCTGAAGAAGCTGAGGATGCTGGAATAGCCAAGTAGTGTCTTGCCATGGAAGAAAGTAATGGAAACCTTTCACTATGAATCCTCCACCAGTCAAATGCATCAGTTCCCTTTGGTGGCTTGATTAGTAATAGGTAATCTTTCATTTCCTTGGCAACAGATGTCAAAGCAGTGCTATTTTGACTACCCTGAACTGAGAGGATCGTGGGCTCCTGAATCCTCCAATCTTCAAACAGTAGGTCCACTGGATCCATTTCAGAAGAAGGAGGTCGACTAACGCTTGATTCAGATGCTTGTTCATTTTCTTCAGTTGAAAACGTTTTCTGTATCATAGCACAGATCTCAGTGTATATATTGAATACTGCTTTGAAATTCAATAAGTATTGAATATTGTTTTGAAATTCAATATATATTGAACATTGTTTTGAAATTCAATATGAAATATTGGTTATTTTGAATATAGTTTTGAAATTAAATATAGGAAATTCATCATATATTGTATTGTTTTGAATGTCAATATGGTCGATATGCAAATGCTTAGTACACACTAACCATCATTATAGAAAATGTATCTGAAGTGGTTTTTGTTGTATGCATTAGTCTAATTTATTAGCACACTCGATTGTGATATGACATACTGAAAATAAATGACGCTTGGATTAGTCATGATCTGCGGCTAAATTCTGCTCTATGTACTTCTAGTTGAGCTTTACTGACTGAATTAAATTATTTCATTTTTCCTTTGAGTCAAGCATTGTACTTTATTAAATGAGATTGATCTTGTCCCTCTAGTTGTGATATGATCTAATCGCTAAATTATATGAATCTTGTTCATCTTATTCCTTCGAATTTGTCATTAGAAACAATACTTAAGTTAATCTTCACTCACTGAACTTCCGTGTGGCAAGCTCTTATTCTAGTGTATCAAGATATGCGGTCTCACGTCTAAACTAAATTTTTGACGTGATTCCAATATTTTGTAGCCCCAGTATTCCAAAATACAGAACATAAATTATGTTAATTATTTGCATGTGTTGACTGTGGTTTTATTTAATAGTTAACGAAAATGATATCAGTTTTTACGAAAAGAAAATATAAAAACATAAAAATTAGTTTACAAAATTTAATTTACGTATATAAAATTACACAAATGATGTGAAAATCAGTAAACTACTTACTATGTGATTCTGTAAAAATCATAAAAATTTAAGCATAAAAATATATAAGATTAAGATTATGAAATTCTGATCAAAATGTGTTTGTATAAATAATCTACTTTTGGTGGGGCAGTTGGTGTGTATGCGTTAGTGCATTTAAACAAATTCACACTTAAATCAATTTCATTTTAGATTTAATTTTTATCATTATTTTTTGCGATTTTTTTTATTTTTCAATTTTTATATTTAATTTAATTTTTATTAACTTTATTATTTTTTTTGAATTTTTCATTATCCTTTTAATTATTTCTATAATTTTTATCTCTTCATACTCCTAATTTTATTTTTCTATTATTTTAAAAAAATATTTTATTCCTGATTTTTATTTTAATTCGTTGCCGTAAATTTAAATTCATTTTAATTATGTTATTTATTTATATTATGTTTGTGTTTATTTCGTGATATACTTATTTCAGTTATTAATTATTTTAATTTATTTTTATGTTTTTCGTTTTTGATGTTATGTTTGCTCATTTTCCGTGTTTACTTGGAGTTTTTCTATGTTTTGATTTTAAATCCATGCATGCATGTTGTTTCCGTTCAATTTGGATCAAAATAGAGTTTAATAGAAATAGAGTTTAATACCCAGTCTTGTATTGACAGTAAATAAGTTATTAGGATAATATAAAAAAAATTTAATTTATACTTATAATATTGGTAAACCTCGGTAATACTGCGGGTATGGTTCCAGACCACCAACGCAATGCAAGTCACTTCCTTTTTTTCACTATCTACAACATATAAATACCTTAACCACTTGCCGGGCGATTTTTCTTTCATCTTTTCGTTTAAAAAAAACTATTTTATTTAAATCATTAATTAATAGTATATAATCAAAATATAACGTAAATATATTTATTTTAATTTTCCGAGTTTGTATTCACTATTTTTTCTATATGAGTTTGCGCTCACATGTGAGCGCTCGCCCGAAATGGTACACATTTTTTGCACTCATATTTGAGCGCGCGCCCGGCGAGTGGTTAAACTTGTTTACACTATCATTTATTGTTTGCGCAATAGCGCTGGACTAAAAATAACAGTTTCAATTTAAAAATTAAATACGTAATGAAGGGTAAATTAAATAAAAATAATAAATAAAAACTTTATTAAAATTATTGAAAGAAGGTTGAAGGAGATAGTTGAGACTCGTTATCTGACCCTTCAACAAATTTAATTCTCTTACTTGGCGGATAGTCTAGCGTTGATGTTGATGGTTGTTGAGTAAGTGAATCATTTATAACTTGTTTTCCAATAAAAGTGACTTCCGACTCTTCTTTTCACTAGTCTTAGGGGTATATAGTGAAGGTATGTACACGTAATATACCTAACACTATTAAATTTGGCGGTCAAGTGAAGAACGATGCGCGTTATTATAACGTTAGGTGTTGTATCCCTAGTTATTTGTACTTTGTTAATATTATAGTATACTCATACCTCGCTTTACGGCCTAGATACGTTCCAGGAAAGTTGGCCGCAAAGCGAAACGCCGCATAACGAATTATATACCTTGCCTTGGTTCTACATAACAGTTAATCACTTTTTTTGGCCGTATAACGAAACATTTTAGGCCGTAAATCGAAAAGCGCCGTAAATAAAGTAGGCCGTTATAGCGAAAAGCCGTATAAAGAGCAGCCGTATAGCGAGGTATGAGAAGGACCCGATAGAGTCACAGTTAAAAACAAATGTGGCGGGACAATCGGGGTGCGTATTGTGTAGAAAAGATACAAAACAACAGTTAAATAAAATTACGAATTTTATTAACTAATAAAATAAATAATACTTTAGAAAATCGTCTCTTTCTTTAACTTTGCAATTTCCGATTCCTTTATTGTAGCAAATGTTTATGTTTCCTGGGTTTCAGAGATATGTTTTTTTTATTTCCAATATTTTCAAATGTCCAAAATCTCAAAAATCAGAAGTTTCAAAATTTTATTCAAATTCAAATCGAAGCTGGGGAGTAATTCAAATCACCAGAAGTTTCAGAAAACGATCTGTATTTTTCCAGTTTTTCAAAATAACATAAAAATCTCAGTCATAAGCAAAAATCATATTTCTATAAGTTTTATTATTTTCTTTAGTCAATAATTTTGTATTTTGTATTTTATCGATATTTGTATATCGATAATTTACCATAGTCCCTTTATTCCATTTTCAAGCGCGACATACGCTCAACGAAATAGCAAGGCGTCGCGTAACCTTGTTTAGAAATAAAAAAGAATATGACTGTACATTGGGTTATGACTTTTTGACTTTTTAAAAATAATTAATTTCCTGTGTCATAAATCGATGAACTTTTATTAGAAAACATTAAAAACATGTTCAAGTCCTCTCGGTTGTGAAAATTTTTGATATCACTAAAGTGGATAAAACATGGTTATCTATCGAGGACAAGCGATTGTACCATCTCCAAGTGGAAAGCAAATGAACAGTGGGATACTCTACAGGCCAAGCGGCCAGTAAAGAACGATCCATCCCTCTAAAAAACAAAAACTTTCTAATGAGTCATCCAACTCATCATCTTACTATCCTGGTTTTATTGATTCTGACTCTGAGGCTGACGACAGTGAATATGAAAACAATGAAGAAGAAGATGAGACAACTCCTACACCAAGCATAAAACCTCATAAAAGCAAAATTGCAGTCAACAAGGTGACCTCCTCAAGAGTATCAACAAACAAAGCTGCTAACATATGCAAGCAAGTGGCTCGTGAAGGCATTGACATCCCAACTCCATGTCAATCAGCTATTTACAAGTCAACAATCAAAGAGGCAATCAAGCTGAAGGAAGAAATGATTGAAAAGTTGCATATGGAAAGTTGGTCCTTACACTTTGATGGCAAGCACATCACCAGAATGGATTATCAAGTGGTCGTCCTTAAAAATGAAGAAGAGAAATCAAATTGAATGTCCTTGGCTTGGTAAGTGGCAGGGTTTTAACTATTGCTGAAGGAATTTCTAAAGTCCTCGATGAATTTCACCTATGGAATTCAATACAGATGATTGTTGTAGATACCACCAGGGTTAACACTGGAAAAAAGAATGGTGTTGTTGTAATATTGCAACGAATGTTCACAGAGAAACGCATCAACAAACCTCAGTTTATCGTTGTCAACAGCATGTATTAGATAGAATCCTCCGTTTGGTGATGGATGAGGAACTTGGAAGTAAAACACAATCGCCAAACATCGAATATCCATTTATATCTCAACTGTTGAAGGAGTACGAAAACACTGTTTGATAACGGAACAGGAGTAATTCTCTAAACATGAGGCTGGAGAGATGATATGAAATTTTTGTTTCATCTCACTCGAGTGTTCCGATTTTTTGAGGAAAAGAGACATTTTCCATTGATCAAGTTTCAGAAAATACCCAACATCAGCAATGCGAGGAACTCCAGAGCTATACTAGCGATCCTGGCCTTCATTTTAATTACTTCAACAAGGACAGTTCTGCAGAGAGTATGTCGATTTATATCGTATGGCTGGGCAGACCATTGGTTTACAGACAAACTGTACAACGAAAACGACTTTCATAACTTGGCTGAAATACTGAATCCATACAAAAAGGCTTTAAGCTCTTTGAAAAATCACTGGAAGCGAGAGCCATCCATACTACAGATGCCCAGAAGTAATCAATGCGCAGAGCGCGCAATCAAAGTAATGGAGGAAATTTATTCATCATGCAAAAATAAAGACAAATTGCACCTTCGATTCCTTCTGTGCAACAAGCAAGAGCAAGGTCAACCGTCTGAGTCATTGTTGGATTGAAAATTTATTGTATTACATGACTATGATATTCTAAATACATTTGAATACATAGTAGTACTTATGTCAAAATCGATTTTTCAATGGCGTGGTGAACCTTTTTGAAAAGATATGCAAATAATAATTCATTTCGTGCTTTTTAGGTAAAAGTTCATCAAACTACAGTACAGGAGCATGGGGTTGATAAAAAGTCATAACCCTACTGTACATTACATGCGTGTTATGAAGGCTGCCTCCATTGACATTGTATTTATTAAAAGTCCTGACTATGAATCAGTAAATATATCGATGTTGATATATCATAGTCATGATAAATACAATAAATATAAAAAATACAATAACTGATTATTATTAATAATCCAAACAGATAAAATTACAAAAATATAAAAATAAAAAATCAAATTTATGAAATATATAACTAATTATAACAAAAGTTTTATGAATTAAGAATCTGTAAAAATTCTAGAGAAAATATAAATCGACGAACAATAATGTAGAGAACTCATGAAATGAAAATAAACTAACGGAAGTACAGCATTTTCCGCATCGTGAACTATCCGACTGAAAGCGTGTCTATTTTTCTATTGAAAATAATTAATGTGAAAATTTTCTAATTAGATAAAATGTAAAATAATCTCAACTGTATCAGAATTAAATTCATCCTCCGTTTCAAGTTTAATGATAAATTAATCGGAAAATAATAGAAATAAATGAAGCGAATAAAATTTATTAAAATAAAAATATAGTTCTATAAGTACAATTTATAATAATAAATAAATATTGCTTAGAATAATTGTTACAATTTCATTTATCATCATTATGACAGTATACCAGTCTATTTTTTCCTATTTAACAGAAACTTTCGACATTGACTTTTTTTCACAACATTGAAAAAAAGTCAATGTTCTTTTTATATTTTTGCTCTTTTTTTATTTTTTATTTTCTTTGGAAATTTCATTTATCTTTATTATGACTATAGATTCTATAGTCATTATTAAGTTATTTATTCCTTAAAAGAAAAATGATGTGGAGATATTGAGTAGAGTTGATGCTGAGTAAAGGAAGATTGTAGAGGCCAACAGAGTCTCCGCAAAAAAAACTGTTTGGGACAGTTGGCGTGCGTGTATGTTAAGAATAGGTAGAGTTTTTGAATAAGGCGAATAAGTCTAGAGTACGCCTAGCTACCAATTAAATTACAAAAGATAGATAAACGACAACGATAACAACAACCTTTATTAAAAAAATAAATTAATCAACCTTATTTTTGTATTATATCTTTTGTCTCTTTTTGAATATTTTCTAAGATTATGGATTTTGGAATACTTGAATATTTTCCAAGATTATGGATAATGGAATACTTGAATATTTTCTAAATCTAAGTTAAGTCCCTGAGTAGTTTCTTATAGTTTTTAAAATTTTTTTTATTGATTTTTTTTGTGATCCATTTTCTATAGCGATAATTTACCATAGTAAATTATCGCTATATAGTTTATTTTTTTAAAAAAAAGGATAAAAAACCTTCTCCACGTGCAACGTGCAGAATTGTTATTTACATTCGAACCATACAACTAACAAACAAAAATAATAAGGAATTACAATACATTACAGTCATAATAAAGATAAATGAAATTTCCAAAGAAAATAAAAAATAAAAAAAGAGCAAAAATATAAATGATTTTATTGATAATATAATATGCCAATCAAATTTAATAAATTAATGATTAAACGAATAATCTTTTAAAATTGTATTCCTTGGATGTCGCATTTAACTATTTTCAACCAATATAAATAATATATTGTGAAGCTAGTAATACCAGAAAGAAACTACCGCTGACTCCCATCAACGATAAATCTTCACCATTAAGATATTTTTCCACTCTAAAATTATTTTATTTGATTTCAGAAAAATATTCTCCACAAATTTCAAAGATCCTTAGCTCATTCGATTCACGATAACCTCTTCTACAAAACATTATTAACCATTTATTAGATAAGAAATCAATAAAAATTTATAAAAACATTTATTTAATTTTAAATCTTACAAATATTTTCTGCAGATTTTTGCAAATAGATTTTCTACGAATTACTAAATGAAGTTGAAAAATAACTGTAGTTTTTACAAAGAATTTGTCAAATGTTACTCGTAAGAACCATATATTTCTAACTTAATTATCTACAAATTTATAAACTACCTATAAATATGTTAAGTGATACCTGAAATGATTTTGAATGATACTCCCAGTGAATCATGTATTTTTAATAAATTTATCTAATAAGTTATATTCTTTATTAAAACATAAACAATGTTAGAAAATAAAATAAAAATACAATCGCAATGCAAATCATATGTTGTAGGTCAATACAATTATATACGAATATTATTATTAAATCACTGTAATTAATCAATATTTTATGCATAAGATTATAATTTCTACAGAATAAATAATTTTCAATTTTTGTATAATCTTTTAACATACAAATATTTACTTTTAAACATACATTAAAATTAAAGATATTTCTTGTTGAAATGCGTGATATTTTCAAATTAAAATCGCCTAATCCGGGACGTCTGGCCACTTTATACTAAACCTATGCACGAATACACACTAATAACGTGTGCATTGTTGAAAACTATGGCAAGAACACTATTTTTATTTCTTCGCTAGAAATAACCCGAGCCCATCGAGAAGTCGCTGTTACATATATCACAGTGAACACTATTTTCAATTTTCCTTTTTTTATAAAAAAATTCCTTTTTCAACTTGTCAGTAAATGTATATTGGCGTTTCTTGGACATAATTCTCTGGAATTTGAGATTAATTTTTTTATTTAGAATAAGAATAATTAGAAGTAATATACATATTAAAAATTAATGAAAATATAAAAATAAACTTTTTGCGGACACAATTATAAAAAAAAATTTAAACTTTGCATTTTTGTTTTGTACACTTAAAATTTTAAACTGAAATTGCAATTATAGAAATAAATTTTTTTAAACACTTAAGCAATGTAAATTCGCTGAAAGCTCATGACATAATTGAATTGAAACATTTGAATTTTTGAATTTAAATAATTGTTACCAGTTAAACCAAAGCAGTGTTATTTAATTGGAAAAGTTACTTTACAAATAGATAGCAATAATAAGGTAAGATGTGCAACACAAGACACTTTCTGGGACAATTTTCAATGCAGGACATACGATTTAAATCCGGGAAAGTCCTGCATAATCCGGGACGTCTGGCCACTTTAATTAAAATATATCTTTACTCTAGTAACATTATTACATCATTATAGAATCTTTCATCTATTCAATTTTATTTTCAAATCCAAATGCTAGATTTAAAAAGTGCAAACAGTTAAAAACAATTTTTTCAGTTTAATAATAATAATAATAATAATAATAATAATAATAATAATAATAATAATAATAATAATAATAATAATAATAATAATAATAATAATAATAATAATTAATATCAATTTCAAATTAAAATCTGAAAATTGACTTCAAGCACTATCAAATGTATTCTAAATCCAACAAACTAATTAATCAGTTAAAAAAGTTTATTTAAAGACTGGTTGATTTATATTAAGATTTGCATATATACTTAAATGTCTAATTAATTTAATTTCAATTTATTTCTTACTAGTACTCGTAATTGAAAACTTTAAAATAATTTATGCTTATTTAACTACATTTTATCAATAATATAGATATTAATAATTTAGTAGCTGTATAGTAATATATTTAGTAATATAGTGTATGGTATTGATGATAATTAGCTACAGATGTATTCATTCTTTAAAGTGTAGTGAATTTATTCCTTACTAAAATAATTTGTACATACAGGAATACCTCGAACAGTACGGTTAATCGGTTCTGGAATTTAGCCGTACTATTTGAAACCGGACTATTCGAGGCATTCTGGCGCTAATAAATTTACGGCTTAGTACCCCTATTAAGAAATTTAAAAATCGTGATTATAATCTAGTAAACAAAAAATATTTTGTTATGTATTTTTATTTTTCTGATATTCAAGAGCAAAACAAGCATATTTAACACAGTTGTACATTTAAATATATATTTATTGAAATTTATAAGCCGGCAATACCAATTCATTGCAACTAAATCAAAAAAAGAATTTATTTCATTTTAAAAATATTAAAAATAGCTGATGAAAAACAAGTAAATAAAATTAAATAAACACAACAATTTAATTTAAAAAAGATCAACAAAAGCAATTCACTTAAATTCAAAATTTCAACCCGTACTATAGAGAAACCGTATTGATCGAAACCGTACTATGCGAGGTATTCCTGTATTTAACCAAATTTTACCAATAATTGGTTAACTGGTTGTTAGTAATCAATTCAAAGAAGAAAGTTAAGCAGATTCTTTGAGAATAAAAATTGGAATCTATTAAATTTTTATATTGAATTTTTATGTGGGTTGAAATTTGAAATATTTTTGTAAATGTCAATCATTGAATATTTCTTTCTTTTCACTTGGTGTTGTATTATTTTTATAATTATTTTCCCGTTTAATGTTATTTTTATTGAAAACTTGGAATTTCTGTTAAATTAAGAATATACATTTTACTTAATCAGACAAAAATTTCCTAATTATTGATAGCAATTTATTTAATAAATACTTAATTAATACTTAGTGTATAAAGTTGGTAGCTTAGTAATTAGTAACTAGTTTTTAGTAACCAGGTGTTAACTAACTAAATAGTCAAAGTTTCGCATTGACTTCAAACACAGTGGTGTCCTGCCTCATTTTATAGCAAAAGGTCTGATACAAAAATACAATAGTCAGGGTTTCACATAATTCACATTTTACAATTTACCCAACTGCATTATAGCGTGACAAAAAAAAGCAAAAATAAATATAATATAACAGATCATTTTTAATTTAAATTACATAATTGAGATTAATCCGGATAAAATTACATACTCATGGGGCAAGAGTAAACTCTAGCTCACCAGTTCTACACAGTCCTGGAATTCAGAAATATAATTTATCTTTATAGGTCATCTTTATAGAATTATTTTGAGTATTGGTATGACATGATTAATATTGAGGTTCTGTTCAGCTCTTCCCGCTCTATTCCCGCTTTATTCCGCTTTATTCCCGCCATCATTCAGACCATCAAGGCATCTGGTATATTTTCTTCTATTATCATATAAATCATTATAAAATATAAACTCTGCCAGACTTGTATAAAGTCTAATGATTCATATTTTGTTTGATAAAGAATAATGAACGAAATAAAACATTATCTTAAAAACAATCAAATGGTAACATCACTATTTACAAATGTACAAAATATTTCATATGAAATAGTGCAGAAAACAATTTATATAAAAAAACTAATAAAATAACCTTCCTCTAAATCATTTGAAGAAGTCTCCGTTGGTAATGGATTTATTAAAATTTATTTTTAGTCTTTGAAGAGTTTTAGAGTTAATTCACAGACAAATTCAAATAAACAATTAACTGATGTCCTAACCAAATGAAATCTTTATTCAAGTAAATAACATTAATTAGCACAAATTCTTGACAGCTATTATAAAGTCACAGTCAATGTATCAACATTGCATCCAATTTTAATAAATTTTAATGGTGTTGTCTTGTTATGGGTCCTTGCAAGGGTGAAATCCTGATTTTGTGACGATACGAATGAGCTCCTGTTTATAAAAAATTAAATTTCTGAAAAATAATTACTAATAATTTTATAATTTTAAGATTTTATTGTATACAGATATTTAGAAAATTCTTTGTTTTAATTGAAATGAATATTCCTTTAAAAAATACCGAAATATTGGTCTTTAGAAATATACTGTTTTACTTAACAGAAAAGACTAAATCCCAATCTGAATTACCTTTTGTTATTTTAATTATTTTATTTTGCATCGACTTTTATTATGTATTCATTTGTAATATTTTAAAAATCTTTAATTTATAAATAAATTTGTTTATGTAAATTTTTCTTATATTTTATAAATAAATTCTAAAAATCTGTTAACGAGGCAACTTTACATATTTATGTCGATTTAAACAAAGTTAGTCATTGAGAAGACAAAAAAATATCGCTTTGATATAATTAATCTTTTAACATTTTTGTCCGTTATATAATGCTATTGAATTGCAATGAAAATACGATAAATAAAAGAAATGTTTCAAAATTCAAAAATATTGAAATATTTAATTATTAAAAATAAATGAAAAATGATTTTTGTCAGGTACTTCAAAAAATAAGGAAAACAAATAGAAATTTACATCGACAATGCAGCTCGTAATATAATTTTTTTTCATAATATTTTCACAATATATCACATTTGCTGAAAAAATTACATAAAATTACCAAAATTACTTTTTGCATGATAAAATTTCAAATAAATAAATTGACAAATGATTCGATTTTTCTGAAGTTAATAGGAATGAAAAATCAACTGCTGAGAAAAAATAAGAAAAAATAAGAAAAAACAAAAAAAAATTTAGTAAAAATCAATTATATCTAATAAACTTCGAATTCATTTTGTCTAAATAAGAATGAAGTTCGACTAGGCGACGAAGAAGATTATTTCAGCGAATTTTTTTAGTGTAATTAATGTAAAAGCAAGTAATATCATATTTTCCATTTTTTAAGTAAACCCTTGGTAGACATTCATAATTTATACTATATTAATTAATTGTATTATGTTTCCCGTTGTTTCTTCTGTTTATGCCAATTTCCTTTCCTTTAGAACAGACATGAATTTTAATGATAAACATTTCATTAATTTTCTATTTGTTGTTGCGTAAAATATATTCTGTCTCTTCAGTTTTATTCTTATGTTGATATGAGATTTGTAAATTTTTACAAAAAATCAAATGAGTACAAATTTTAAAATTCAAATATTACAGACACTTTTATGAAACATTAGTGAAAATCTTATTCGTTCACTCTACAGTTTTAGTAAATTCGGACAATATACATGTACAAAAATAATGATGATAATAATAATAATAATAGTAATAATAATAATAATAATAATAATAATAATAATAATAATAATAATAATAATAATAATAATAATAATAATAATAATAATAATATTAATAATAATAATAATTATATTAATAATAATTATTATTATAATAATAACAATAAATATAATATAAAAATTGCATTATAAATTTATATATGAGTTTTAACTATATGTCATCTAATTTATGAAGATATTTATGTGACACATTGCCATGATCAGGTTTTATTAGGTAACGCAATTAATATTTTAATAATTATTATCTCAAATTTACAACTTTTTTCGACAATAACAGCAATTTATGGTCAATATGTTAGACAAAATTAAAAAAGTTAATTAACCATATTTATATCGTGGAAAAGATAATTAAAAGTTTCCAGTTGAAATCAACTGCAACATTCTCTCCAAATGATGAGAGTGGGGGTTTCTTTATAAATCGAAAAATTGTTGAAAACTTTAAATTAAATAATTAATTATAAATTTAATCATCAAATTTTTGGTACTTAATTTCTATTTCATTTACTTTTTTTTTATTTTATCCTTATTCATAATTGTTCAATAATAGTTTTCAAAACGAACATATTTGTATCCGGTCTCCACGGCTATTTATGCTCTTAACCGTATCCGATATATATATATATATATATATATATATATATATATATATATATATATATATATATATATATATATATATATATATATATATATATATATATATATATATATATATATATATATATATATATATATATATATATATATATATATATATATATATATATAAGAATTGTCACGGTTACCAAATTTAAATTTTTACATTATATCTATTAATTTTCTAACAATATTTTATAAATTTGAATTTTTCTACTAATAAGTAGAAAGTAAGTTATCTAAAGTTTAGTAAAAGGTGAAACTAAAAAGTTTTTTATTTCAACTCATGTAAACCATTCATTTAGTCACTTTGAGTCAACCTTTCAATTGAATGTAAAATATTTAATTAACACTAGATTTACGGACTGAGCTAATTTGACTCATTTAAAATTCTATTGCTACACATATATAATACTGATTTATTATTTTTTGAATACATATGTTGGTTTTTAGATACGTCATGAAATATAGATAAAAAATATTAATTACTCTCCTCTACCGACTCCCTCATTTCGCATATTGAATTAAGTATACCTATTTTTACGGCTTATTTTACCCGTAAATCTAGTGTTAATATATTTAATATTTAATTCAGGTCATATTATTAAATTTCAATTATTAAATTTTTAAAGAATAATATTTTAAAGTAATGTTGTAACGTTACTTATAAATTTATAAACTAATGCACTTACCGTAAAATCTCGCGTATAACTTGCTTCACCGCAACGTTTTCTGATAAATTAATAATTTTGTCATTTGCATGTAACATTCATAAATAAAAAATTCATAAATAAAAAATTCACAAATAAAAAATATCGGTACCAAACCAAACTGGATAACACTTCTTTGAATTCATTTTGAGGGTTTAAAATAAATAATTATTGCATTTAAAAAGGAAAATACAAAATATCGCACAAAAGTATATTTGTTTTTTAATTAACCCACCCCACGCTTTTGATCAGATATCGCGTGTTATGATGTCTCGTGTATCATTTTTAGTATTATAATAATAATTTGATTATTAATAATATTATTATTTATTTCTACTATTATTAATATTATTATTATTATTATTATAAGAACTTTTTTTCCAATTTCACCACTGATTGTTTTTCCATTGTATTTATTATTATTTTGCACAAAAAATATCATAGTTATAAAACACAAAAAAATTAATAATAAACTTTATAATGTTATTTATACAGTTTTAAAAATAAAACCATATTGAAACCAAAAAAAAATAAAAAAATATATAGTATAGAGCAGGGGCCAGGAACCTGAGGCTCTTTGAGCTTTATCATGTGGCTCTTGAGTATTTTGCCGAAATAATTTTATCATGTGGCTTTTGGATAATATTTTGCCGAAATAAGTCCATTTAAAAATGTTTTCATTAAACAGACATTTCCAAACTGAATTTTTCAGCTTTTCCTTAAATTGACTAAGCTCAATATGAACATGAATTGGTAAATTTACACACCTGATCCATGAACTTGAAAACCTTGAACGGCAGAAATCAGCCTTGTCACTACAACACAAACGGTCTGAAATAAGTGAGGTCAAAATGTTTGGAACTGTTTACCTGACATATATTTTCAGCTGAAGAAATTTGCATTTAAGGCTTTTCTCAATTTTTGAATCAACATATTTTTGTGAACAATTATTTTCCAATATGAATTATATAAAAAGCAAATTAAGAAGCCAACTCAATGATGTGAGTCTGCAGCCATGCTTAAAATTGAAAACAACTGATTATTTACCAAATATTAACTAACTTTGTAAAGAAATTCAATAACAGACTTCTCATAAAATTTCTTTTTCTTATTTTCGTGTCACATTTAGCTGAATTTTTTAAATGCAAAATAATTTTGTTTATTATATTATTTAAGTGTTTTTTCATGTGGCTCTTTAATTTTTTAAACTGGATAAAAATTTAATATTTGGCTTTTTGCACTGAAAATGTTCCCGTTCCCTGGTATAGAGTATGGTTACCTTTTATCTGTATTTTGACGATATTTGATTTATTTCCATTTAGAAAAAACATTAAATATTTATTTTTATTTTACTCAAAATACATTTCCAGCCTTTCCTTTACTTCTATTTATTTGGTCAGTATTCCTTTTAATAAACGTCCAGTTTATTATTAAATATATTATCAGTATAAAATAATATTTTGGTCAGTTTAATTTTATTTTTACATTAATTTTTACATTTCTATATTTATTTTTATTTATAATTAACTTTACAAATAACGTATCTGAATTAAACTATTTTATCTTATTATATTTTTACATTAATCAGGGCAAAACGAAAAGAAATCGACAATAAAAACTGAATTAAACAAATGATCGTAAGGTAAAACGGCAGCAGAGAATAAAGATAATGGAACATGTTACATCTTTATTTGGAGTTTTCAATTAAGAGCTTAGAGATAAAAGACCGATTGGTGATAGAAGAGAAAAAATTACAGGCTTATTTTACCGTGTTTTGGGTTTCATTCTGATTCATTTTTCGTTTATTACATAAAAATACGTTTTCTATTATATAACTATTAGATAGATATTAAATTAATTTTAATTACTGACCAATTATTTTGTTTACTTACATTTTAATTAAAATACTGATTGTTTTTATATAAGCCGGCGTTATACATATCATTTATTTGAATTTACTGACATTGATATTAATTACTGACAAGTTATTTAAAATACTGACCAATCAAATTGCAGTCATCAAGTATTTTGATAAAGACAAAGCCGAAAATTTGTGTTAACTACAATAATAAAAAAATTCTTTGATCTTTTGTCAAAATGAAAATAAATGAAATATTTAAAGATTAGCTATATTAGAAACTCATTTGATAAAAACATCTTTTTTTTAAAGTAATAGTTTTAGAGAGTCACTTTTTTGAGACTTTTTAATAATTCAAAAAACTGAAAATCTTCTGTTTAGTGTCATGTCTTTTTCTACCACCGTGATCTAGTGATGGAAGAGTTTTTAATAAAAGTGTCAAATGTATATTATAGTGGTCGTCAACATTACAATAATTTCTGAATGAAGAATTTTTTTATTTGATTTTTCATCATTTGTCTGTTTTGATACCTCTTAAAAAGATTAATTTATTCAATAATTAATTAAAAATGATTGCAATTAATTACAGTTTTAATAACGTGATATTTAGAAAAGATTTTTCATCGGTTTTTTTATTTCTAAAGTTTTAATAATATTAAAAAGAATTTTTTCGAGAATTCCAATGCTCTATAAAGAATACGAAAAAATAATAACTGATAACTGAATTAATATAAATTTTTAAATAAATTTTAAAAAACAAGCCAATTATAAAATATATTTTTATATATAATCAACATAATTTAATTGCTATTTTTGATTTGCAAATTTTTCTAAACTCTTTCAATTTGAAAGTATCTATACATTATAGTTTTCAACTCAGCGGGACCCCATGCGAGGCAATATAAAATATTTGATGAGATGAGATTTATGTAATAAAAATATTAATATTAAATAATAATATTAATCAATTTAAAAATTTAATTTCTTTAGCGATAAAATAAGAAAATATCTTTAGAAGATGAAATTAAATTTGCGATAAAAAATATTTTTCTGAAAATATTATATATAATTATAAATCAAAAAGCTGTCAATAATAATTTTAAAAAAAATCCACTCAAACCTTACTGAAATATTTCGAACCTAAGAAATTCAACTAAAGTTTATTAATAAAAGAAAAATATATTAAAAGTTTAATTTAAAAGTATAAATTTTAGGATTTTATATTTGTTATGTCAATAAATAAAAATGAACAAATAAAATTTAATTTCATTCAGATTGTTAGCATTTGTTTTAAATTTGTAATAATAACTGTAACTAATTTTGGTAATTTGGATTATATATGAATATTTTAAAACAATAAAATTTATTTATGAAGAAAAATTAAATTAATTTAAAATAAATATTATTTTTGTTTTAATTGTCAATTTAAATTCAAAATTATGAGTTGATTTTAAATGATATTGGTTTTTAGAAATAATTGCAATGTAATTTATCCATCTAAATTCATTTAAATGCAGGAAATATTCATTTTTACCATTTGAAGTTTGAATACCTTTTCGTGACTGATTTCAAGCCGAACTTTATATTTTATCGCGATTTGAATATTTATTTTAACTATATTTCTAGTGCAAAAATGGTTTCACTTCAAAGCATTATTGAAGCCTCATCAACCTCTGGAATGTAAAATTTAAAAATATCTGAATTAAAAATCATAATCAGGGATTGAATAATTGCAAATAAAATCAAATGAAATATTCTCCCTAATAACATTTTTGTGGATTCCTTTATAATGGAGATGGTTAATAAATTTAGGAATATTAAAATTTAGTCAAATAATTATTTCAATAAATGTAGCAATGTTAGAAAAATATATTATATTAATTATTACAACAATAGTTGTAATTAAAATATACCAGTCATGTAAAATAAATCTCGTTAAACAATGAAATTCTATTCTATTATTGTCGGATATGTATAATTTTATTTATTCATATATTACAAATTAATTTCTAAAATTTTAATTTTTAAAAAGATAATGGATTTCAACATATATTAAATCATGGTGACTTTGCTAGGGTTTATGAAAACCTGAAAGATTTAATGTTTTAAAAAAATGCCTAGAAATTGTTTTTCGGCATTTTGAATTTTGAGATTTTTCGGTTGGGAGAATACAAAAAGTTTGGGAAATTTTTTAGTTGGAAAATTTTTGAGTTGGGGAATTTTGAGAAATTTTTAAGTTGGTAAGTAATATTTTTCCTATAAATATCCTTGTAAATTTAATAAAATTTGACCTAAATAATTTTACAAATTTTCATAAATATTTTGAGTTGACCTACCTTTTTATTTTTTTATGTTTCTATACACTATTTTTCCATGTGTTGAAGAATACGAATTTAATTCTATAATATAAGCTTACATATGTTTGATAATATATGAAAGTTGTTATATTATGGCATGACCTATATTTTAATTTATATACTTTGGAGCTGATTTCCGTGGCAACCATGCATTTTTCATATATACACACCATATATTTTCGTGACCTACAAAAAAGTCTGCGTTGACCTAGATATTTTTGAGGATGTGGTTAAGCCAGCGACCTTAAATCCATCTACACCAAACACCACTGAGATCCTATAATATTACAAAAAAATCAATAATCTTACTTTATAGAAACATACATACTTACTTTGATTTCACGTTGATGTTCTCATTTATAGCTCAATGAGATACATCTTATATTATAGAAATCTGAAAAGTGGAAGGAAAATTAAAAAATGCACACAAGCACAACACATAATAAAAACACATACAAACTTTTGATTCGTAAAATTGTAACGATGAGATACATTATATTTTTAATGAAAATATCAAGAGCAGATGAATTTGGTTCAAAATCTTTTTACTCCAGATTTGATTTCCTTTAAGAATCCCCTCATATTGAGCTCAGAAAAAAAATTACAAAAATTAAAAAATTATTCTAATCAGCGAATTTTCCCAAAATGTTTTAAAAAAATACATTGATTGATTTATTTATTTAATTAATTATAATTAAAAATATATCGGACTCACATTTTTTCGAAATAATTCCAAAATACTTTAATAAAAGACATAAAATTCCTAAAAAAGCCTGAAAATTAATTAAAAATAATTTATAATTATATTGTTGATTAAAAGTAATATTTAAGAACTTGAATAATGATCTCATATCCATATGGATCAAAATTCAAGTCTTAAAATTTACTTTAAATTTAATATCTTACCTGAAAACCATTTCTAAAATGGCTAAAATAAATTTCATGATGTAAAACAGTGGTGTCCAACCGAAATTGGTTACTGGGCCAAAATAAAAAATAAAAATATAATGTGGGCCGCACGTATTTATTTATTATAAAAAATTTATACAAACTAAATTATGTTTTACATAAACATACATATTACTTAATGTGAAACTTGTTTTCAATTTTTTCAGATAATTTTTTTATGTCCACAGGTATTTTCGAAGTTGCACATCGTAATTGGTTTTTTAAATTTTCATCAGTTAATCTATTACAACTTTTACATTTAACAATCTTTAATTTTGAAAAAAAAGATTCGCAAAGATACGTGGTCCCCATTGCAGCTGTAACGCTTATCGCTAGTTTTCTTAGATTAGGAAATTTATCATTGCATATGTATTTTTTATAAAACTGAACTTTATCATTGGCTTCAAACATATATTTTAATTCAGAAGATGACTGGAGATCTATTAACTCCATTTGCAAATTTGTTGGAGCTGATTCCACAACAATGTCAAATGGACATAGGAAAATATATTCTC
The DNA here is from genome assembly GCA_959609185.1 of Schmidtea polychroa. Lineage (NCBI taxonomy): Eukaryota > Metazoa > Platyhelminthes > Tricladida > Dugesiidae > Schmidtea > Schmidtea polychroa. Next base: position 63,298 of record CAUHTR010000637.1, on the reverse strand, counting down.
ATATTTCTTTAAATATGAAAATCTCTCCTGAAATTCTTGTAGTAAATTGGTAATTTCTTGTGCATATTTAGAAAAAAAAGTGGACAGAATTTTTTGATTTTAATTGACTTTCATAAAGTTTCAGTTTTGTTATGAATGCTTTTATATTTCCATAACAGTCTGTGATCAACTTGTTTTCACCTTGAAGCTGCCTATTCAGTTCGTTTAATTTCATAGTAATATCTGTAAGGAAACATAAATCCAAAAGCCACTGCTCATCATATAATTCAGGAACATTTTGGTCATTTTCATTCATAAAAATTCCAATCTCTTCTCTCAAATTCCAAAATCTTTCTAAACATTTCCTACTACTTAACCATCGAATTTTCGCATAAAAAAGCAAATCACTGTACTCAGATTCTAGTTCTTGAAGGTAATCTTGAAACTGACGATGTTTCAAGGAATTATTTTTTATTGCGTTAACTGTTTTAATAACGACTGACATCACATGGTTCATATCAAATACTTGCGCACATAAATTCTCAGGGTGTAAAAAACAATGACAAATAAAAAGGTCCGAAGATAATGAAGCTTTTTCCATGGCATTTCTATAATCAAGAATTAATTTTACGGCTCCAATATTTTTACCGATCATTGAGGCTGCACCATCTGTGATGATTCCAATTAGGTTTGCTAAATTCAGACCATGATCATGCATTTTACGACAGCTTCTTGTATATTTTTTCCGGTAGTTGTGCCTTTCAAACTCATAACATCCAGAAGTTCTTTAGTTACACTCATTTCACTATTAACACCTCGAATAAAAATAGAAAGTTGTGCAGTGTTTTTAATATCTGTTGTCTCATCCAAAGCCAGTGAGAAATAAACAAACTCTTTAGAAACCATGTCCAGCGTAGAACAAATATCAGTTGAAATGTTATCAATTCTTCGTGATACAGTTTGCTGTGATAGACTAATTTGACCAAAAATCTTAACTTTTTCTGGAATAATTTCTTCAACTGCAGCAATAAGGCATTCTTTGATGTATTGACCATCTGAAAAGGGCTTCATTTTTTCCCAATAATGTGTGATATTCGCATGCTGGCATTAACGATGGCATTAGATTGAATTGTTTGTTTATGAAATATATTTCGTTCTGCATTCAGATTTGCTTTAAGTGTATCTAATTTCACTTTTCGTTCGTCTTTAGTATATTTTTTATAATCATCATGTTTTTGTTCAAAATGTCGTCTCAAATTATATGATTTTAATATTGAGGTAGATTGACGACAAATTAAACATATAGCGTTTTCCTTCACCTGCGTGTAAAAATATAAATTTTCCCATTCAATTTGAAATTGTCTGTTTTCATCTTCAAATTTTCTTTTTTTATTCTTATCAGACATAATGGATAGAAAGTCCTTAATAAAAGACTAAGATTAAAATAAATTAAAAATAATTTACTCAATGATATTTGATTCCATTTTGATATATACACAATATTTCACACAATATTTTTAATAAATACCAAATATTTTTAAGCTAGCACAAGAGTTCGATAATTATAAATAAAATAATAATGATTTTTTAATAAATGTTTTACTTGTAATCATAGCAACCATTTTATGCATGATAGTTAAAACTAAAAAAAAAATCTTAAAAGTAACCGTTTTTTTGTATAAAAAAATAAATAAATACACATTAAAAAAAATTTTGAATGCACATGTGATATTTTACTACAATAAAAATTTATATTTGATATTTCATTACAATAAATATTTATACAAAACGGGCCGCACAAAATTATAGAATGGGCCGCATGCGTAAAACAAATTACTGACAACTTTGCTCAACAACAATTTATCATCAGCATCAGTATAAAATTCATCAGTAAATTGGTGAGTGAGCAATCACTCTACACGCAAACCACCACTATAGAGAACGTATCTCAGTGGTGTTTGGTGTACTATAGATGCTCTACAAAAAAGTGTATTTTCGCTTTAATATCGTGTCGAACAAAGGTCAGTTAAACGAGGAAACATGCCAAATTGTTGTTTTTGTAAATTTGATTTCCATAGATCTAATTTTACTTAGTATCTTTGAATCAGTGCTGTATTTGTGGACCTTCTATAGATTTATTTAAATTACTTAGCTTTTTATAGGTTAGTTTAAAAATAAATTCATCTTTTCTAAACCAATTTGCCTCATTAAGTTCTAAGACTTTGGAAGTAACCTTTCCACAAGACACCTGACTTACTCCACATTAGTAAAAAAGTTATACTTGGCCAGGTCCCATATTTTTATACAGCCTACCAAAAAGATTGAATTTCAAAGAATTGTTTTTGATGAAATTTATTTTTTATTTGAGGCTGTACTGTCAACCTCACTCAATAAATCATCTCGGTTGAATTACATATAATCATTGATATGATTATATAAAAATAATTTGAAATGATAGCAATTGTTTTCGAATTTCGTCATTTTTTTCAAAAACTTAAAACCAGGACGAATGAATGTCCTGTAAAACCTTGCATGTCCGGACACCAGAACAATGACTTGAAAACCGAGATGTTTGACAACACTATTTATAAACAGTAAGAAATTTTTTTTATCCATCCTTTTGATGTGAGATTCGTTTCAGCATATTAAGCGTAATAATAGTTTTTAAGCATATTTAAAAATATTATTTATTTAAAAATATAAAAATATATTCACGAAAAATTACATTATCTGCCAAATTAGTAATAATGTTAACCAAAAACCTTTTCTAAGAATTGTGTTTCAATTACTTTCAAACTTCAATTATACTTTATTTAAACAAAATAATTTGTAGAAAAGAGAATGAAAAAAGCTTTTTAATTCGTATTAAAACAAAAATGGGCATATTTTAATAGAATCATGTCACATTTACATTGTAAATGTAATCAGAATTTAAAATATCTAAAAACATTTTCAACCTTTCTGAATTAGTTTGTGTCCCTCCCATAGTTGGTAGTGAGTCTTAGTTTGGAAACAACTGCATTAAAGTTTCTTTAATATTCCACAGGGTTAACTTTCATCAAAATCAAATAAATCATGTTAAATCCTGGTTTAAATTTTATCTAACAATAAAATTCCTAATTATTCTATATGCTCATGTAACTCGTGGGAAATCGTATAATAAACTTTGTAAATCTTCCGTCTTAAACATTTCCCTTAAAGGTTTTTAATGGTTACAGAACAACCAAATATAAACTACAAACGTATAAAGAGTATTCATTGAATGTAATTATTCTTTCATTTTATTTCCAAAAGATTATTTCTGAATTCCTAAATTAATACATGGTGCAATAATTGAAATTTAAAGTAATAGTATAATTTTGAGTACATGTATTTGTTTATCTATACCCCAGGTTCTCAACCTTATTCTGGCCATCGCCTACTTTAAGAATATCTTTTTTTCTAGAGTCCCCCCCCCCATTTATTTTACTTAATATCTGTCGCGAATCTAAAACAGCTATTACCGCGATTATATTTAATCGTGTAATTACACTGCAATATTATGTAGTAGTAAGCTAGGACATGACTCCTATCCTATTTCTGGGTTTAAAAAAGAATTTTTCAATAAGAACAATTAAAACGCAAACTTAATTATATTGAGAAGTATTTTGATTAACATTTAAAAGACATTGAATTTATAATTTATCTAATAAGAAGGTTGATTTTGATGCATTTTAAGGAGTTTGTTGATACACCCGTTTGCACTGAATAAACGCATCTATAATATAAAAAAAATCAATATGTGTATATTATATAAACATACAAACTTACCTGTGTGTTGATTTTTATCGTTGCAATGAATAAACGCATTTAGTATAGAAAGTGAGAAAGTGGTAGAAAAAATAAACTGACACACACAAACACAGGCTCGATTTTACTTAAAAACAACCGTAAGTCACCTCGTTCAGTAACATTGAGGCGATTCCTTTTTAATTACTAAAGCTACTACAGCACTAAATGGAGGCGTTCACTTAGATGTTTTGAAACCAAATGCTGGCAATGAATTACGCCTGTGTGACACCCTGTATTAGCAGGTTCGCCATCCGTAGCAACTGACAAAATACTATTAAAAGGCATTTCATTTTCGTTACGAAACCTTTCCAGTATATTAAATATGGTTTCTTCTTTTGTACCTGTTTTCAAATTTGTAGCAACCCATAATTCTTGACATATTTTCTCATCTTTAATGAACTTCACGTATGACAATAACAATGCTTCATTGGTTGGTAAAGATGAATCAAGTCTGTAGATTGGACAATGATTTTCAAATGTTTTCAGACATCTCATTAATTCGTCTTTGTACAGAACTATTTCTGAAAGGAATTTTTTAGATAATATATGCAGCTAGTTTTTATGAAGCAAACTGGTTATTACTTCTTTTACTGTGGCAAAATTTAATTTTCCCAAATAGTATGTGATTTGCCTGTTTTAGCAATCAACAATGAGATATTGCACGATCCTCGAATTCCGTCATCGACCTGCTTAGAAGCTGATGAAAAAAGTTTTGATATATTTGGTTGAATTTCGTACTTCTTTGTCCTGTCTTGAAAATAGGTCACATCTTTGTCTTTCTTATCCGGGTGTATTTTATTAAAATGATCTAGAAGTCTAGAAGGCCTCATCGCTTCATTTGAAAATGTTTTTTGACAAATAAAGCACATTGGCGATGATGGATTTGTGGGATTTTCGATAAATTACTCGAAAAATTCTTAAATCTCTCTGGAAAATGCCTCCGCCCAAGCTTTGGTTTTGGAACTAGCCTTTCAATTGTACTTAGTAACTGCATCAGCCGAAATATATTCTCCTGCTAAATGTGACATGGACAATGAAACAAACCAATTAGCGTCGATAAGCAGCTCTGTCAATTCTGTGATACCAAGTTTTACAAGAATAATTATCCCGCCAATAATGTTACTTCTCCAGGGTGTGGGAAAGGTCATTTATAAAAAAAATGTAAATGGTATTTGAGGTACCACTGCAAGTTCATTTACTGAAGGCTTAAATATTAAATGAAAGAAATTCAGAATAAATCATTTAAAATACACAAAATTTAATATTAATATTAAAAACAAACTAAAGATCAATTGATTTATCTTATTTAATGTCTATTAACCTCTTAAGTGGTTTTTTTTCGTCAAACGAAATGCGCTCCTCAGTGGCGAGTTTTGTTATATCCACTAGTGTATATATACGTCTTGGGTATAGTGTTACAAAAAATAAAATAATATCTTATTGAATGATATTTATTAAGATAATATGTTAACAAAAGTAATATTTATGATGTATTTTTATTCGTCTTATGCGTTTTGTAATGCAATATGTTGATGACGTATATATCCGTCATAGCCACTTAATAGGTTAATGATTATCGATTTCGCTTTGGCGTATAGAAGTTTTTATTCTGTGGAAATGGATGTATTTCACTCAAGTAATTTCATAGAAATCTATCTTTTTCATCATTGATCTCTTTTGCTTTATTTTGATTTCTTTAATAATCGTTAGTCAATGACTTGATTTACATTTAACGAAAATTTTGTAATATATTTTCTATCAATCACATTTTCAACGTCTTTCCATTAATAATTATTTTACCTTTACATTGTATTTCACATGGTCAGCCAACTGTGATTCTAGTAGTTTTCTCATATGTATTACATAATTTTCTGCAAAAACGTCCTATTTAACTTAATGAATTTCTTTTTGATATTAATATTTGTTAAAATATTAAATTATAGATTGAGCCAAAAATAAATAATAAAATTTTAATAAATTGCAAAAAGTTTATATATATATATATATATATATATATATATATATTCACTTAAAAAAGTCATTGAAGAAAATTCGTGAATATCAAAAACATCGATATATTACTGACTTATAGTCTACAAGCTCGTTTTAATAAATTCAATGGAGAAAATATCAGTGGTGAAATTTGAAAAAAAGCTCTTATAATATATATATATATAATATGCCTCATTTTTAAAAGATAATATTTTGAATAATGCAGTGTATATGCGTCATGCCGAAAAATTATCATTTTTTTAAAAATTTGGAGCATGCAAACTTATTTTCTAAAATACATATCATGGTAAAAAATTAATTAAGCACACAGAAACGAGGTTAGTTAACAGGTAAAAATAAATTAATGACTGCGCAAAATATAGTTTCATAGCTACCATCAATTATTTTAAATGCTTTTCTCATGGCATTGACCGTTTTATTACTCCTAGAAAATATTACAGGGTATCACATTTCATTATTATTTGCTATTGGAAAAGGAAATTTTTTTACTATTCCGAGTGAAATAAATTCATTTACTTAAAATATTTCTAAAAATAAAACTTAAACAAAAAATAAATTATATATTTCTTACAAAATAATTACACGACCTCGCAAATAGAAATTTCTTTATTTATTTATTCTATTGTTTTTATAAAAGCTGGAGAAAAATTATTCAACTTGAGGTACCGAAAAGGTTTCTGTCATATTCATATATACATTTAAAAATACATATTTTTGGTTTGTAGTAAATTTGCCTATCTATATATGAACTTTATTCAAGCGGTTAAACTAATTATTTGTATTATTCTTTGATAAAAATCTTGAGTTTTCATTCATTCAAATCCCTGTGATTATTAAATCGCTTCTCTCTAAACGATGTCAAGACTAATGGACAAGTGAAAGTCTGTTGGAAAAAACCTGTCAAGTATGGCGAATGGACATTACTATACATCAAAGTTTCTTCCTGTTTCTCAATTCCCTGTTACTTCATTTTTATCCTTTTCCCTCAAACTCGTTTAGTTAAAGATGTTAGCTCCTGACTTTATGAAACGTGTGGTAAATGATTACTGCTCAAAATCAAAAAAAACATATTGCAAGATCTCTCTTATTGTCAATCGTGCATTTAATGTTTAGGACAACCGATCATATGTGTTATCGAGAGAGATGAAAGGTTATATTCTACATCAAACTATTTACGATTTATTAGATTAACTTCTACTTCTTTCAATTTGATGGTGACGTGCTCTTATGACTGCTTTATTTACATAAGGCGTAATAGCAAATTTTGAATAGGTCAGTTTAGAATAAATTTCAATCCGTGCACACGACATTCTCACCATTTAAAGAAATTCATCTTCTATATTGGTTTGCATCATCAAAGGAACAATTTTGAACCATTTATGAGCAGTTTGCATCTTAAATTAATCTTCTTCAAATTTCGAAAATGTTTTCTAACAGGTCCTTCATGTTTTGATACCAAGTTTGAATTCGTATCTTAAACTTGCAAAAATAATGTCTTGTTTTATTATTATACAAAACATATACAAATAATACAAATAATATACATTTTACACCAATTATAAACATTACATGTTAGACAGAACGTGCTATGTCGTTTGTAAGCCGCTAGCATAAACTAAACATGATAAATAACAATCATAAAGTCACATAAATGAGGAATATTTGAGGGATAAATATGTAAGAACAAAATAATTATGTCATATAAGACTATAATGAGGAAGATGTTACCGGTCATGTAACCAGTGTGACTGATTACCCAAAAGCCAGGGCAACTTTGAAATTTAGGAAATGTAATAAGCAATAATAATTCTTAATTAATGATTGTAATTGTGTATCGTTTAATAATAATTTTATTTACAATTATTATAATAATTATAATTTTAAAAGTCAATATGAATACCATGATAAAGGTAAAAATTGAAATCATCAAATTCCCAAATTAATTTAATGAAAAAAAAAACAAAAGTTAACTCTCTCTGTGGAGAAAACAATTGTTTCTATATGTTGATTTCCTGTTGCAAATTCTGTCAAAAGCCACTATTTATCTGAGAATTAAAAAACCAGATTTACGCAATTCGATCACAAATATTGACACAATCACGCAAACATTAAACAATAATTTATTAGCCAATTGAAAAAGGGATGAGTGTCTAGAAAATGTGAAAAAGCCAAATTTATTAAAGTTAAATCAAAATGAAATCTTTTTTGAAAGCAGTTTATTTGTCATAAATTAAAGGAAACTTACTCAAGACTCAGAAGAACAATAAACTCGTGACATCCAAATATGAAGAAAGCTACTATTAGTATGATTATAAATAATATTTAATTAGTATAATATTTAATAGTGATGTTTTTCCTGAATGGTTTAACATGTAAATTTTTAACATGTAAAAAAAAATTAAAATAAAAAAAATATATAGTATAGAGCAGGGGCCAGGAACCTGAGGCTCTTTGAGCTTTATCATGCGGCGCTTGAGTATTTTACTGAAATAATTTTAACATGTGGCTCTTGGATAATATTTTGCCGAAATAAGTCCATTTAAAAATGTTCACATTAAACAGACATTTCCAAACTGAATTTTTCAGCTTTTCCTTAAATTGACTAAGCTCAATTTGAACATGAATTGGTAGATTCAACATAAAATGTTTTATTTTTTATAATGATTTTCTAAAAGTTAATTGTTAATGCTTATATATAACATAACTAATTTATGTATGCAATAACCTTTTCCCAGAATCGTTAATGGAAACAGATCTACGTTAGGTCACTTAAAAATTGACTGTTATGTTTGTTCGAAGACTTATTTTTCCGATATTTTTATTCCAGCCCTTTTTTAAACAAAAAATTTAGATATCTTTACTTATTCAAAGTAAATTTCTTTTATAAATACAATACCAATTGAAAGAAAAATCAGTAAAAACGAAAGAAGTTCTTATAAATAATTTAAAAAATAAAAATCTTTACAGTAAACTAAATAAGATAAGATTGGAAAAATTGATTTATAATATAAAATTTAGTAGGAAATAATATAATCAATAAAATCCTTTATTTTTCTCCCTTTACCTTTGATCTGTTTTTGTTTCTTTTAAAATTTCATTTATTTTTATTTCTATTATAAATCAAAATTGGAACGTAAATCATATATTTTGTCATTTAATATTCAGTATCATTTAAGGATTGTTATTTTTTTATTTGTTTTAATTGTTTATATAGTTTTCTTTATGTATATAAATTTAAGTTATAAAACAACCCTACAGTACTTAAATCTGTGAATTTCTTTTACAAATATTTAGTACATACGTTTAAACAAACATTTATATAAATTTATGACAAAATAACAATGCCCATTAACAACAAAATATTATCTAAATTCCTTTATTATTATTTTTTAATTATTATTGCAGAATGTGAACAAATTCTTTTCTTAACTAAATAATGACCATTTTATCTTTCTTATAGTTGTGAAAAAAAAGAAAATGTGTCATTTTTTATTAATTAATTATGTCAATATTTATAAAGAACTTTATAACAAACAATTGTCTTCATTTATCATATATTTTAGATACATGACAGACATCTAGTTCATTCCAAATTCATAATTTGCATTCGAGGAAATATTAAAATAAAATTAAATATATGTTAGAAAATTAATATAATATCAAATTATAAATAATTTTTTTGGGATTTTCATCTATTAATGTAAAATTAATTTTAAAAATAAATAAAAAAATTAATTAATAATTAAATAAAACTTATTCTATTCTAGTTAATTATGAAATTAACAATAAATAAATTTCTTATAACAATCGCTAAATAATGGCATCGATTTAAATCTAACGAAAAGCACCAAATCCAATATATATATTTTACTACAATATATTTCGACAGAATCACTGTCATCTTCGGGTAGAATTGAAATCAAACTAAATATAAATTGCTATTTTTTCAATTATTACTTAGATGGTTTTCGGATCTTGGTTATGAATATTTATGTCATGGGTGCAATGTCACATACATTGGTATGACTGTCCGTCATCTCCATTTTCAAGTTACTGATCACTATCGACTGAAGCAATTGATTAATATTAGTAAACACAGTTTTATGGAAAATTTATTAGAATCTTGTTTGATTTCAACTTTTGTGAGTTTTAAAAAAGCTTTTAAAAATTTTAAAACTTTTGTAATTTTTAAAGTTTGAATATAAAAACAGAATTTTGTAAATTTTTAGCGAAATTAATTTTAAAAAAATTAATGAATTAGTTACTTAGTTTGTTTGAAAAAAGAGCAATTTATATTGATTTAGTTTGATTTCAATTCTACCCGAAGATGACAGTGATTCTGTCGAAATATATATTGTAGTAAAATATATTTATTGGATTTGGTTCTTTTCGTTAGAAATAAATAAATTATTAATATTATTTAAATTCAAGTCAACGTAATAATTGAATAACTCTAATTAAAAATATAATTTTTCATAATTTTTCTAAAAAACAAATATTAAAAAATTTTACATAAGATATTTTTACTGTTTTTAGATGTCAGTAGCGTACGCAATATTTTCAGTCATAACACAAACGGACATAAAATTTGTGAATTTATTATTTTTAGATGTTAAAAATAGTTAACATTTTCAAAGTTATTATTTATATATGTAAATATTATTTTCAAATACCTGACATTATACAGACACATTATACAGAGCAAAGCCAAAAGTATTACTGAATGTCTAAAGAATTTCAGTAAGATTAGGTTGGTAATCTGACTACATGTTCTGTAATTGAAAATATAATAACTAAAAATTAGAAATTTTAATATTTTTCGAATAATTACACAAAGGCTGAACCTATTGACAACTGAGTTCAATACAAATTTCAATAAAATGAAATCTTCAATCCTCACACTGTTATGTCCTTTTTTGTTGACCACAAACTGTTAAATTTAGCTTAGTTTAATTCGGTAACCTAGATCAATCCCCCCCACTTTTGGCGTTATCAGTAAATAAATAAATTAGAATTCAATTAACTTACTGTAGCTCACAAGGCCGCTGTCAGAAATGAAATTCGGTAATTATATTTTCCAAATAGAAATGATTAATGTCATAAACACAATTTTAATTAATTAGTTTGTATTTTTTTGTATTAAATAGTAATAAGTGCTTTAATACTTATTGTTATATATTATGATCATAGTTCAAACCCTGCCCCCCACATTGTGTCATAGAATATATTTAAATTATGTTTTGTTATAAAATTTCCGTCTCTGGGCTTTGCGGCTCGTTACATATTTCAATTACTTACAGTAGAAATATCATAATTGTCCGTATTACTCTGGAGTTCGTGCAAAATTGCAAAAGAGAAGCGTTAAGTAGCGAAACGGTAACAGTATATTTTGTGGATAATAACCATTCATCCTTGCAGTATCATTTAGATAATGTTTAAAAGTGCTATTAGTTTCTAAAAGTACTTAAGTCCTTAAATTAAATTTATTTTTTATTCACAAATGATTACATTTTAATTTCTACTCACTTTCCTCACAATGACAGTCATATTATCAAAAGAATTCAATATTGTGTTAATATCACTAAATTATAAGCAAACCACGACAAAAATGTGTCGGACCGTGTGAAGATAATAAGGCATGAAACGGGAAAAGCCGCCTCAGTTATTAATAAAATATACATAATATCCTGCCGTCATTCAACATAGACTTTCTCCTTAACTACTTTAGAATATTTAATAGAATTAAAACAAATTTTCATCTATTAGTAATTTAAAAGATTTCAATTATAAAATTTTATACATTATTAAAACAAATAATTACAATTATAATTTTTATTTGCAAAGAAAATTTTATATATAAAATTATCAAGAATACGAGCAAAATGAATTTTTAAAATATTTCATTATTTCTTAATGACTTTATCATCGTACTTTTAATATGAACTCTTTTGTAACAAACTTTCATTGTCAAAAGAAATATGGGATGCTTGCAAGTTTAAACTTATTTTAATCACAAAACATCAGTGTATGGTTTTTATTATATTTTACAATTCATTATACAATACGCCAGACAAATGAGCAATGGGCCATAAGAATCTTTTATAAAAATACAGACTGAAAAAGTTAGAATCGAGATTGGTAGTCATTTTTGAAATATCATTGTAAGAAGATTATTTTATATTAACTTTAGAAAAGGAATCAGAATATAGGACATACAATATTATTTTTCTGTACAAATCAAAATTACTTTTTCCACTATCCTTTAATAATATAAAATAGTTTCTATAGAAATTACATGTTTAACCTAAAACTCCCTTTACCTTTTTTCACTATTTTATTTTAAACCTTTAACAAATATTACCATTAAACACATTATCTTCTACGCGTCCTGTCGGTGTTTTTGTACCTTGCTTAATCTAAAGTCCCAAGTAAATTCACTGTTGGCTCGGAAACAGTGGAAGTATTTCCTTAAAATATAAGTTTTTCGAACATTTGTGTTTAATCTTAAAAATTTTTTTGATTTATTAAAATAAAAAAACAATATTGTACAACATTTTTTTAATTAAAAAAAAATAAAATATTATTGAATATTATTTTTAATTTAAAATCAAAACCAATAGAAATTTAAAAAAATATAAAATATTTATTTAAATTGGAAATAATATAAAAGTTAACAGCTTTTTCTAATTAAATCTTTCTTTCCATTTTCTAATTATTCATGTCCACAAAATATTATATATATATATATATATATATATATATATATATATATATATATATATATATATATATATATATATATATATATATATATATATATATATATATATATATATATATATATATATATATATATATATATATATAACGTAAATTGTAAGTTCCTTTTAATTATTAAAGTTCCGAACAAACACTTTTGGTGTTTTATAGTCTCGCTGCATAAATTACTGTATGTTTGGTTAAATGATATACAAAAATAATTTTAAAGCAAGACTATTATTAGACTAGATTAAAAAAGAAATATGAATAATATAAATGAAAAATAAAGTTTTTAATCATTAAGGCTAAATAAATAATTCTTATTTTTATCATTAATAGTAAGGAAAAATAAATAATTCGAATCAGTTGATATTTTGCGGAAAACTTTGTGTTAATTATTAAATTAATTCATCACAGTAACTGTAATAATTTCAACAAGAAAGTGTATAAAATGCACTTGAAAATCGTTCAACTGCTGAAATTAAAAGATCTAAAAACTAGGAGGAATTCATTTTGAAAATTTAAGCTGTTTTATTTTTCAATCATTTCAAATCTATAAATCAAGTTTCATGGTCGAAAAATTATTGGACAGGCATTGTTTTATGGTTGAGAAGCAACTGCCTCAATGTAACACTTTCAGTTCTAATTTCTCCTAAATTAAAATTCGTGATTAAATGAAATTTTAATCTTTTTCTTTTCGAAAAATAAGATTTTACTTTTCAGTTGATTCATTAGGCATGTCAAAATTGATTTTGAAAAGTGAAAGTATGTCAAAATTTTATTGCTACGCTTCGTTTGGAATAATTTCTTTTCACAATTGCCTTGCGCTCTTTACTAGTATTATTTGAAATATTTGGCTTTTGACAACTTTTCCCGTTTTTACTCACTCATTTCTTTATTATCAATTAATAAAAATTTGGAAAAAATTTGTTGTTTTAATGAATTGTACTTTGTGTGTGCTATTTTAGTTAATCTATTTCTTATACAAGGAGAAATTAATTAAAAGTGTTTAGAATAAATTTAAGTTCATTAATTAATAATATGAAGGCAAATAATTAAATTTATAGAAAATAATATGAAATAGCTACTTCTCACCTGTAGATTTACCAATTGGTAACATAGTTATTATTTAAAATTATTAAATATTACAGTAAATATTATGAAAACTTAAAAACTACAAATATAATATATATTTTAATTTTTATCATTTTCGATATTTGTCTGTTCATGTAGTACTGATTGTTTCAGTAAAACAAGATATTGTTTATTCGTAACAAAAACCTGGATATTTAATTATAAATTTAATATGTCTGACAATATTTGTGTCAGTATTTATCTATTCTGCGGTTAAAAATCTCTGATATATAACATAAATAACTCATATTACAAAATTTTCAAATTAAATATGCTATAAACAGACGTTATATTTACGTGAAATACTTTGTGGTGAAATAGAAAATACACCAAAGCAAAATTAAATTAAAATTAAGTGCTCATTTATAACTTTGAAGAATGTTCCGTGGTTCTGACTGTTGCCATTAAAAAGTATGTGTGTATCTATCTGGTAGTGTACATATTTGTCTGCGTAATTCATATTGAATATGGTTGTATGTTTGATAATAAATCTCATACACCGGTTAGTCTGTGTTTTAATATCGTTGTATAATACACCTAAATTCGAAATATAAAAGTTTCTATAATACACGTTGGTGTGTGCATCAGTGGATGACTCACAATTTATGAGAAAGTGAAGTCATTTGCTTCATTTATTCAATTTTATAAATAATTTTCAAGTAAGTTTTTAAAATTTAAGTTACTTTTAATGCTTGAATTTTGATTTTATATAATCATGAGATAAAATATTAAATATTACCTTTAGTCAACATTTTGATTATAAATTATTTTTAATTAATTTTCAGGTTTTTATGTGATTTTTATGGCATTTTATGAATTTATTGGAATTATTTCGATATAATGTAACTCAGATATATTTTAACTATAAATAAATAAACTAATCACCAAACGCACTTATTTTTTTAAGACATTTAGGAAAGAAACAGTGTACATGGATAAAATAGTTTTTTAAGTTTTTGTAATCTTTTTTCTCCATAATTTTTATATCTATAAATTATTGTTTCAATCGATTATTTGGTGATTCCAAGTAATCTTCCAAATTCTTTGTAATTTTCGCCATTTTTAAGACGAATTTTGTAATTCTATGAAATATTATTTCGTTTAAATAAGTTATTAAAATTTACGATTTTCGAACTTTTTTCTGTAAATCCAAAGATGTCGATGGACCTTGTTGAATATTAGAAATGCTACCTTGACACAAAGGCGTTTGACAAGAAATATCTGATATACTGTAGTGTTTCCAGAGAAATATCTGAAAATCTAAAGAAATATTAACTTCAAAAATATTTTATAAATAGATCTTACGATGTTTTGTCATCCTTTTCTCGAAAGCTCAAAGTAGAGTTGTCCGATTCAAAATCTAAAATTCTTTCCACCATGATTATTTAATATATTGAAAATAATAATATATTAAAAATATGTTTATTACTTTTAACTTTCAGAACAAAAAACGCAAAAAAAGATTTGCATGTAATTTATATTATGTGTGCTGTGTTTGTATGTAAAATTATTTTTCTGTCACTTTCTCAATTTTTATATAAAAACTTTTAACTTTCGGAACATTTCATTTTTACACACAGGTAAGTTTGTGTGTTCCTATACTGTAATTTTATCGATTTTTTTAGATAATAGAAACTTTTATATTTAGGATTTAGGTGTAATCGTATAATACAAGAAATATTACATGCTATCTGTCAACATATTACAATGAATAATATTTATGAGCATAACAAATTTGGTAAAAACAAAAAGTATGCCTTATTTAAAGCTTTATCAAAACACTTGGGTAACCATTAAGAAAGAATAGTTAATAAAGAACTCATGATAAGATTCTTAGATTTCAACATTCAAAGTATTCACAAGTATTTAAAATATGCTTAAATTAATTGGTTGCTGTCGTTTTAATTTTCTTTGGTATTTTTCATTTAGATACATTATTATAATCATGGTTTACGTTTACTATATTTTGAACAGCGTTTTTTTATTAAAATCTTTATTAAATGTATTTGAGTAATAAATATTAAAATAAATAATCGTCATGGAATGTTTTAACATATGACTATTCAATTGTTTATTTAAATTAAAAATCGCAATAATAAATTTACATTAAAAAATATCTACTCTTCAAAAACATAATTTAGTCAATTTGGTAAAAGATTTAAAAATATTTTCAAATAAAGTTACTTATTTTGAATTCATCAATATCTGTATTATTAGATATACTTTTGCTAATTTAATTAAATAATAAAAATTAAATTAAATTATAAAATCTTTTAATTTGTTTAAATAATTGATACGTTATAAGAAATTGTGGAAATTTTAATTTATTTTGTAAAATTTAAATCTTTTGAGAAGAATTTTGCATTGAAAATATTTTTATTGATAAGAAAAAGGTTTACTAATAATACTTACAGACTCTTCAACTAGTGGATTAGAATCGTATTCAAAAATGTACTTCTTTAGGTAAGCATCTTCAACCACTTAAAAAATGATATGGAAATAAATAGTATTCCAAAATTTACCACGAATATTTTATATTAGGAAAACATTTAACTATATAATTTTATTTAATCATTTAAATTAAAATAGTAAAAACCTTACAATATTTGTTATAAATTTACTCACATTATTTTTAAAATAAAAAAACAAATAATAATAACATTTGATTAAAGAAATAAAAATAAATTTGAAACATAAGGACAATCAGTTAAAAAATAATTCATTTTATTCGAATAACTAATTACAATAAAAGATTTTATATAAATTTTTAATTAAATTAAATTAATCCTACAATTCTTAAAAACAATTTCTAACTTATTTTATTATTGTTTTAATCTTCCATTAAATTCTGATTAACTCAAACAGAATAATTTAATTAATATTTCTGTTTCCAATAATAAATGTTTTTAATGGTTGATAAAATATATGTAACAAAATCTCTGTAACAAAATTATAATTAAAATAATTAAATCTTTCTGCATTAATAGGTTTCCGAAAAATTCAACTTGAAGAAATCTCATCATCACAATGTTTCTGTGAGAGACGGTTCAGAATGAATGCAACAGAATTTTAAATTTTCACTTTGAATATTGTTTTAATACATTGTATCTTTAATACGGGTTCAACTTTGCCGACATTGATGTTCATGCAATCATCCATCCATCCCGTTAGCATACACATTGGGAGTTGGTAAACAAAATTGTTGCTATTTTAATTGTATTAATATTGCGAAAAAAAGTAGATTGAAAATCATCACCAGTAAAACAATATTTTTAGAAATGGCATTCACTTGTCACTTCAACAGCCTGAATAATGCAGGTTTTGTGGCTAAAACCATAAATGAAAAGTATATTTAAGCGGGTTTTGTGATAAGTGCTAAAGATAAATTTTACAATTAAGGAATTGTAATTTAGAAAATTCTTCAATTATATTATTGGAGGCTAAACAAAACGCAAATTTAATTCAGGAAATGAATGTGTTCAAATGTAGTTCTTGTAGGAAATTATAATATACATCTATTATAGAACCACTTATACAAATATTGCAGAACCACTCCTACGAATAAGCATTACAAAATTTTAACTTCTAAACGGACTTTTTAAGCACACAGCTTGGTATTCATTATCTAACATCCGTTTACCACCGAAATGTGGACAGAAATCACTTTCGCGTTGAGGAACGCCTTTTATTTCAGAAACCATTCTTTCACCCTCTCTAATTACTTTTCCCCACACTCCACTTTGTGACGGGGTTGATATATGACCATCGCTTTTGCTGCTTAAGCTGTTGTAACATGATTTGCAGCAGGCATTGCACATTGGTATTTTATTTTCTTTATTTGTGTATCAAGTTCCATTACTGCATCAAGTGATATAATAGAAACTATTTTCATCCAAGCATTCATAGGATAATTTGCCAGTACTGTGCTCAATTGATGTCACTGCCACTACTTCGCTTTGATGGATGACTGTCGATACAAATGCCAATTTCGAGGTTGTATATCCGATGTTCCCCTTGGATTCAACCATTGTTATAATGCAGCTGTTTGTCTTCTGAACTCAACTAATACCCTTTTTCTTTTGTAATGTCAAAAACACCAACCAAATCCTTATTGAATTTTTCATTTCGTTTCTTACGATAATTAAGATGCAAATCAATCGAATTACTTATTTAGCGGAAACACGATGTTTTGATACAACGGGAAAATTAAATTTCATCCTAAAGACATATAATTTCTTCTGTAATTTTGTCTATCCGCGTCTTCCTTTCTCTGATGGATTGATACAATCCCAAATAACGTCCAATAATGTTACTCGTTATAGGAATTTTACAAAGTTCCGTTAATTCTGTTAATTGTAAAGGTATTTCTGAACGCCATGTGATTTTATTCTTTAAATTATGTTTCCATATATATCTGAATTGTCATCCGACAACTTGTTTCGCTAACTTAGATAACTATTAACAAATCTTGAGTTTTCATTCATTATTAAATCGCTTCTCTCTCATCGTTGTCAAGACTAATGGACAAGTGAAAGTCTGTTGGAGAAAAATCATGTAATAACCTATTACGTATTTTGAAAATGACTGATTTATATTTGAAAGTATAAATAAACTAAAGGTTATTTCATAAATATAATTATATTTTTGTTGTATATTACAACTTATATATATATATATATATATAGAAAACAATTAAGTGATAGTTTAAGCCTTTCGCTGCGAATAATATATTTAATTGTTTTAAATAATAAATGCTGCTACCAAGAAATCATCACTTTATATATATATATATATATATATATATATATTATATATATATATATATATATATATATATATATATATATATATATATATATATATATATATATAAAAATTAGAGAATATGTATAATATAAAATATAAATATTAATGCTACATTTATGTTCTGGTCTGCATATTAGAAACAAATGAGTGCGTGACCTTTTTTATAATTTTTAAATTAAAAACCTCAAAATTGAATGTTTTGAAAAAAGGGCTTAATTATTAAGTAATAATTATTTCATAATTAATTAAAAATTAATTATTAAATAAACATGACACTGATTAAATATTAGAAAGCGTCACTCAAACATACGTTTCACCGTATATTTTGACAGTTTTCCAAATTATTTAATTTTTATTAAAAATCTTTTAGCTTAATTCAATTTAATTTAAATAATTAATTATATTCTAATATTTCAAAGCATAAAAATGGATTGTTTTTGTTGTTTTGAAATGTATTGAATAATTAAGTTAAATAATTTTATTTCAACAGTTTTTTAAATTTACGGATTGTTTTTGTAAATTAAAATAATAATAAAATGTTTTAGAAATTTTTAAAATATATTTATTGAAAATAATTTATTAGTTAAGTTCATTATAATATTTTTGTCATTCTCATAATATGATTTTAATATTTAATTTCTTATATATTTTAAACGTCTTTTAATTTGAATATCATGACTGTTGTGACATTTTTTTAATTTTAAAAATTCATGAAATATAAATCTTACATAGTCAATCAAATAATAACTGAAAAAAATTGGATTAAAATTAGGCTTGATTAAAAGATGTTTAGGACATATTTTGAAATGATTTTATGGAATATCATATGTTTACATCTAATTTATTTTTAAGATCTAATTTAGAGAAACAACATCTATAAGTTAATAGGAAGCATATCATTTTCAAAAGTTTTTAACCATCCTCGATATTCAATATATTACCACTTTATAAACAATTAATTCTCTATATCCCAATTTTATTATTTCTTTTGACCGTAATACAATAAGCTTTACATAAACTTACACCAGTAACAAAAAGTGATCTAAACATTAAACATTTATACTATTACTTAGAAGTCACAACAGGAAGAATGACATAAATGGAAATGGAAGTTATGAAATTATGATAATAATTTGATATGTTAATTAAAAATTGCTTTTTTGTTAAATAAAATCTTTTTTTTTTAATTTTTCTTCATATTTTATAATATATGAATTTACAGTATAAATAAATTTGACAGACATAAAAAAGTATTTTATAATTAATTAATTTAAAAATTGATTAAAAATTGGTATAAATTTAATAGAATAAAATGTCACATAATAAAAATAAAAATATAATTAAATAATAATTAAATAATAATTATTAAATGATGATTTCTTGGTAGCAGCATTCATTATTTAAAACAATAAAATGATAATTTAAGCCTTTTGCTGCAAATAATGTATTTAATGAAAAAATTTTCGACTATAAGATAGTCTTTGTCAATCTATCTTATAGTCGAAAGTTTTTTCATTAAATACATTATTTGCAGCAAAAGGCTTAAATTATCATTTTATTGTTTTAAATAATGAATGCTACCAAGAAATCATCATTTAATAATTAAAATCAAAACAATTTTTTAAGATATTATTTTTTCAAATGATAAAATATTATTCACAAATCACAGTTAAAATACAATTAACTAAAAGATCGCATCCAATTAAAATGTAAAAATTATTTACAAAAATTGTTCTTATACTATTTTCAGTTTACAAAAAAAAACAGCTGGCAACATTTTATATATATTTTAAAAGTCGTTGAAAATTGAAATTCTGCTTAAAAATTGTTTTAATAAAATCCAGTGAATATGAAATGAATGTATTTAAATTAATTTGCAATAAGAAAAATCTAATATTTATATTTTATACATTGTTTTCTTTAAAAACATACTAATGATTTAGCTGTAAAATATACACTTTGAAAATTAAAATTTTATTTGTTTTAATTTTACATAGTATTTCATTAAAAATGATTTAATGTTGTTAATTCAGCAACTAATGAGTATTTTAAACGTTCTTATACCACATGAATGCAAAATATTAAATATACATACACTAAATAATGCTGCAACGTCCGGTGAAAATGGAACCCGGGTCAAAGGACATCCTGAATGAAACTTCTTCTGAAATGATTTTTGATGTTATTTTTAAGGATGTACAAAGTGTTAATAAGGTAAAAGTACAATAGTCAAAACATTTATTAATAAAATAAACAAATGCATAATTAATATGCAAGAAAAAATATAGTAGCAAACTATTATATGGGGAATTGAGTTCCTTTTTGTGCCGTTTTTCCGAATCTGGCACAATCATCGTTACACAGTCTGTTCATTTTTATTGGCAGAAGCCTCGATAGTCTTCATAGGTCTTCCTTGAGCCTTTGATTACTCTCCCGATCATTTTGGGTTTGATGTGTTGATATACTTTGTTGTGCTTATTAGTTCTCATCCTAGTGGTAGTACAAGAATAGACGATTCGTGCAGGGTTCTTACAGTTTCTGGCTTTTTTTGCTTCCTATTCTGCCGCCTTGGTTTGACTGCTTCATATCACATATTTGCTCGGGCCTTAATGATGAAGCGCCATTCCAAACCATAATTTTTATATCATAAGTATTGTTCAAGTAACATGGTTGAACACAATGGAAAATAAAGAAACTATTTTGCAAAAAATCTATAATAATTATGGAAAACATTAAAATTATTTTATAAAATTGAAAATTGAAAAAAATAATTTATTTAAATTTAGTAAATTAACCTACTATGGTATCTATAAATCTGAATATGATTAGAAAATATGCTTCAGAGTTGAGGAGAATATAGAAATGCCGTTGATATACAATTTCTATAAAGGTATCTAATCTTACAAGAAAGATATTTTCTTAGATTTTCAAGAGCTCATTTAAAAGAAATATATTTTTATAAAATATATTTATTTAAACAATATAATAATTCGGTTTATAATAAATATGATAAAATAATTACTTTATTAAAACTATTAATCAAGGTTATTAATAGGCAAAGCAAATTTACTTAAATCATTAAAAATAATTAATTAAATCTAAATTTAAAAATTTTCCAAAACTACTTTGAAAATCTTTTGATAATTATTTTTCGTTGGTAACTTTGACATTCTAACATTTCCATTCAAATTTTTCTTTTATTCTAAAATTATTTAAAATATTGGAGAATTATTTTGATTATTTTATTTACAATTAATATATAAACAATAATGTGCGGTGCTTAAATAAACCACATAAAAACAGTATGGAGTTTAGTTTAACTTTTATTAAAATTAATGGTAGAAAAACAAAAAAAATTTTAATGAGAATTAAATTAAAATTATTATTTTTTCACCATGTTTTCTTTGAAAGTCGATTTTAATAATTATTTGTTGAAGAAAATCAATATAGTGAAATTCTCTCATAAAAACAAAAAAAACAATTTTGTTATGGTATATGTTCAATTAATATGCTACGGTTTTTAATGATATAAATGGCAAAATGAAAATTATTGAAAATAAATATATTTTCATACTGTGACGCAAGACCAATTGAAACTGACATTTTTAAAAGGATTAATAATCAACAGTTTATAATTTAAATTTATTTACATGTAATTATATATAAAAGTAAACTATGGGTATCTTTCGCTTAACAAGAAAAATAAGTTTTGCTAGATCACCATATTAAACAAAACCATGTAAAGCAAAACTAACTGATGTATGGAAAAGAGGGGATATGTTCTTTTCTTTTCAAAAAGAGACCATTTTCATTACTATTGCAAATTTTGTTCAGACTAATAAGACGCTTCTTCGTGTTAAGCTAGGGATAAAAAGATAATTTAAATTTTATTAATCATTCAGACAATCGTTTTATATTTTCTATGAAATTATAAAATATAATATTTTTTTATTGGTCGCAATCATATATAGACTGTATTGTTATATTATGGAGGTAAATTATTTGTTTGTTATTTATTCGATTTTTACTCTTTGTTATATAGAAGAAATTTTGTAGGAGCCGATAGAGTCACCGATAAAAAAATGTGGCGGAGCAATCGGAGTGCGTGTATGTATTGCGTACTACAATATAAATAATAATAAGATTGAAATATAAAATCAACTAAATATAACTAACAAACTACAATTCTAATTTTTATTAAAAAAAACTAAAAGACCTTATTTAATTGGGATTAATCGTCTTTTGAGATCGTTAATTATTTAATCGGGAAATTTAGTAAATTGTGATTGAAATTGGTTGATTGTAATTAATAGAGTTTTAAGTTATTATTGTAGAATTTGGACTAAACTTTGATATCTAGGAGTTAGTTCTTTAAGTATTAGCAGACACTGATTGTCTGGATTAGGACGAAATAGTATATCAATTGTGTCTGTATATAAGAGATATTTGAAACGATTTTTATGATTAAATTTCGGGAAATTTTATTGATTCAAGGTTGTCGTTTGAGGATTTATCTTCTTATTAGTCTCTCTGTCTTCTTGGTTTTTAATTATTCTTTCGATTGTTCAAAAAATACCAAAATCTTCTAATTCTTCAGTTGTTCAGTAAAATATTAAATTTCTGTAGTCTTATCTTTCGTAATTTCTTTATGGATTTTTTTTCGAATTTTTTTATTTGTGTTTTTACTATAGCGATAATTTACTATAGTAAATTATCGCTATATAGTTTTTTTAAACATTTGATTTCCCATTCACTAACGAGAACGAAAATGATAGTAATAAAAAAACCTAATTGAGGTTTTGTTTTAACCCATAAAAACAATAAAAATATAACATTCTATTACAGTCTGCAAGGGGTTCCAATTAAAGATTGAATCAATTTCACATTGTATTTTATATAATAAAACTTCCATAAATGACGAAAGAAAATTATTCAACATGTGGAGGCTTTATTTTGCAAATAATCAAAATTTAAAATCCTACCTTCAACGGTTTATATGAATAATTTAGTTTAACAATGAAATAGAAAACATAGACTTATGATTTTTTTATATTTTAATAAAATAATAACTAATTTGAGACTGATTTTTGGTCTGTTGACCCCCAATAATTATTAAGTTATCTTTTTAAATTACAACTGCATAAACTTCTTTAAATAAAGAAGTAAATAGAAAATATAAAATACAAATAATTATGAAATAAAATATCAACAATAGAGTTCAAATAATCGAAAATAATTGAAGTAATCAAGGTCCAATATTACAAATAATTTAATAATAAATATGCTAAATTAAAAATTAAGTTGTACTAAAGGAAAGCTATTTATCCATGAGAAAATAATTAAAAAATTAAATTTTATTAATAGCAACAAACGAGAAACTTATAGTTTATAAAATTGATAAATTTATTATTTCATAAAGAACTCAAAATATCTACCTTTTATGATAGAAATGCATAAATTTATTTTACGGATTTAAAATGCAAATCTAAAATAAATACATTATTAAACTTTGTACAACCTTCTAAATAAAATTAGACATAAGACCATCACGGGTGAAAAATCAGGCTCATCTCTGGCTCTCTCTGTAGTTTCACTGTGAATTAAAATTGTGAATAAAATATGTACATGAGCGTTCCCTGTGATTCTGTGAACCCATATTTATATTTAATACGTTTCATTATTTAATATAAATTATTATTATTATTATTATTATTATTATTATTATTATTATTATTATTATTATTATTATTATTATTATTATTATTATTATTATTATTATTATTATTATTATTATTATTATTATTATTATTATTATTATTATTATTATTATTATTATTATTATTATTATTATTATTATTATTATTATTATTATTATTATTATTATTATTATTATTATTATTATTATTATTATTATTATTATTATTATTATTATTATTATTATTATTATTATTATTATTATTATTATTATTAATATTATTATTATTATTATTACTTTTATAATTACTAGGGGCTCCGCCCCTATTCGCTTCGCTTCACCAACCCCGTTAGAACGCTGGAAATAATAGCAGGAAATGATAATCATATTTCGTTTGAAGAAGGGAACGAAGCGAACTTAAAAAAAAATTAAAAAAACATAAAATTAAAAAAAAATAATAAAAATAATAAAAATTAAAAAAAAATTAAATAAATAAACAAAAATAAAATAAAATAAAATAAAAAAAAGTAAAATTCGGATGGAGGCAACCCTTAGCTTTTTTATATATAGAGAGATTAATTTACTATTTCGGTAAAGGATAATATGTTTCATTTATAGTTATAAGTTTATATTTATTTTATTTACGATGAAAATTTATTTAAAAACTGATGTTATCACACTTGATTCACAATTTGAAGCTTCCGTAAATATTAGAAATTAACAAGTATTCGTTATTGGATTCATTCATTAGAATTAATGAGTTGCTGGCAATATGTTAAGCATCTGTCAATAGACCAAGCTGGATATATAGGCAATACAATTTTTTCTTTATCAAAAAAATATCATAAATATCTTATTAAATTTAATTTAAAATTTAATAATCGAAAAAATTAAGAATTTTCACTTAGTTCAACTATTTTATTTAAAATAAATAATTTACAGAAAAATCGATTTTTAGAAGTTTTTATTAAAGAATATTTAATAATCAACCTAGGAACTCTAAAATATGTTCAGTAAAAGTAATAAAAGATAAAATTGATTTATTTTGCATTAGAAATAGTAAAAAGAGAATTTTATAGAATTATTTGATAAAAGTTTATTATATGGAATATTAAATATTTTTGCATTGACAAATAGTATTATATATATATATATATATATATATATATATATATATATATATTCAAGTGAATAAGGCAGTGCTGAAAATTCGTGAGTATCAAAAAACATCGTTATATTACTGATTTAAAGTCTTCTTAATAAATGTAATGGAAAAAATAATCAGTGGTGAAATTGGAAAAAGAATTTCTTATAATATATATTTATATTAATACTTTTTAATTTCACAGAACTTTCTCCTTCCATAAGAATGCAGAAATCTCTAGAAATAATTATATTTATCAACAATTTATTTTTGTATCATCTTAGTTTTGGAACTCTTTGGAATTATGAAGTTATGTATAAAACCGACTTTCCTAATTTCTTTGATGGTAACTATTTGATATTATACCATTATTTTAGATCAAACGTTTGCGATCATGCATTGCTATCAATATCAACATTAAAGAAATGTATCCATTTGTCAATAAATACAATTAATACTAAAAGTAATTAATAAATAATTAATTTTTATCAAACTATTAAAATAATTTATTAATTTATTAATGATTTTTAAAAATCAATGCAAAAAAATTCCAAAAAAAATTCCAAAAAAAATTAATAAAAAACGTTATAACATTGACAGGGATTTAGATAAAAATTTGTGTATAATTTTAAATTTTTGAATTCATTGATTTATAATTTTATTAAAATCAAAAGAAAATAAATTGAAAAAAATCAGTAAATGGTGAAAAGTTTAAACGTTTTAATGACAGATTTTATATATTTGCACTCTCATATTTCTGTAAAAAGGAGATACAATAAAAATAATTACTACTAATGACAATAATATTATTAGATTTAATGAATGTAATAATGACGATATTTTGCTGGAGCAACTGGATTTTATATTTTCTGTTGAATATATATTTCAAATTTCACTATAAAGATATGTTTTAAAAGAATATATCTGCCTTAAGGATCTTGATAAAAAATGAACGAAAATAAAAGTGAAATGAAATTGTATTAATGATTTAAAAATATTTATTTTAAATAAATAATGAATACTTTTACATAATAATAATAATAATAATAATAATAATAATAATAATAATAATAATAATAATAATAATAATAATAATAATAATAATAATAATAATAATAATAATAATAATAATAATAATAACGCTTTAAACTCTATCATAAACCTTTGTATTTTAAGATTCTTTTCTGGCATTTGTCTTCCTTTTTTAATCACTTAAGCAAACATATCTGATCTACAATATGTAGCAGCTGTTTAAGTTCTCATTTTACCAATTTCATTGAAAATTAATGGAATTAAAACTTTCCGTTTATTATTCAGTGAACAGATTCCATATAAAATGAACGTATTTATTTCCTGGCTTAAATGATATAAAATATAATTTATATAATTTGTTATAAAATTGACTGTCGAATATTTCTAATTTTAATTATAATTAAATAACACTAAATTTGTAAAAAATTAATTTGCCCAAATTTTATATTGGTTTTAATTAACCAATAAAAAGATAAGGAAAATGACTTCTGTGAAATTATTTTAGATTGTTGAAAATGAATTTATTGGAAATTCATTAAAACAACAAATAAATGCACTAGATTTTTAAATGAATGGATATTTACAACTTAAGATGTAGAAATTGAACAGAAATATTTTTGTAATTTCTTATTATGATATTTCAGAATATATATAACTGTTATTTATTTTTAAATAAATATTATTTGCTTTTGAACGTATTGGAAATTTGCAATTATTTCTGGACTTTGTATTTCAAAAGAAAAAAAGTTAATGAATGGAAGTTAGGTTATATATATTAGAAAAACTCAAAAAAATGAAATGTACATTTTACCATATCATTTCTTCATTTAATATTATTTTTCCAAAATAAATAAATTATTATAAACAAGAGAGCACAGATTTATTCCATTTCATTTATTTGTAATTAAAACTTCTTGATTTCTTTTCCACTAGTTAAAACTTATTCATATACTAAAAATCATAAATGTTTACCTTTATTAAATAAAAGTAATTTCTGTTTCCTGATTATCACTAAGTGAAAGTATTATAATTTTAATCAAACCTTTTAAAAGCCCTAACTTTATTTTCCAACAATTTGTTTAAATAATTAATCAACAATTCATAATTAAAACAAAAAGAATAATTTTCTGACTTAAATATGAATAAAAGTAAAAAATTAATTATTATTATAAAAAACAAAAATTATGTCCGAAGATGGCATTTTTCATTTTTGTAGATTTTCATAAATTTTCTTAATTTTATTAATTAGCTTAATTAATCCATCATAAATCCAAAATCCGTTTTTGCAAGTATCTAAACATCGTTTTAAAGATTTTTTTTTCTTACTGGAATTTCCCATTGTATTTCATATTCTTAGACATGTATTTATTTGCATTTATTCAGAAAATTTGCAATATTTGTAAAATGTTGCATTTGTAAGCCCTAATGATAATAATATTAAAAAAAACAAAATCATTTTAATTTCTTTTTATTATTTTAGTTATAAAATTACAAAAAAACAGCTATTAAGATATTGAAGTTATTTTGAAAATCCTGCTACATTCGATATCTTGCATTGTATTACATTTGACAATCCTTTCGCCTGACAACTTGCCAAGGTTCGTGGGAGACCTGATAATAACAAGTCTGACTACATTGAAGCGATGTACAATACTATTTATTCGACAGATAAATTATTATGATTAATTATATAAAGTTTATAACTGAATATCAATGTGCCTATTAAGTATCAGATATTTTAGAAGTGAAGCAAGAACAACCCGATCAATTCATCCCTGTACATAAATAATTCAGTATATTCCTTGTGATTAATTTCTTCTATTTGTACTTTAAAAGGGTTTTTCTACAACCTTCTTGACAAAATTGAGTTAGGAATTTTAAAAGTTGTGGTCATAATGTCAGTCATATTTAGGACTTTAGGACATGTCTGTTGATGAATTATGCAATGTATGACAAGAAATCATGAGAATCATAATCAGCTCGACAAAGATTAATAAAACCGCGATGACGCCTTATCATTGCAAAGGCTTCTTATAATAATTTAAATATTATTCAAATGATATTCTTATGTCCTTTACTGGGGTCTTTCCTTTCGGAGGAATTATTGCTAATAATTTCTCGTTGATTGAAAGACTGTGATATATCAACTACATCAGTGGGTTCATCTTCTTGTTAGGAAAAGGCTGAACAATCTTCAAGATCTTTCTTTAAATGTTCTTTTAAATCTAACCTGATTTATTCCCTCTACTTGCCTTGTAATTATAGTAGTAATATATAAAATAACCTTCAAAGATTGTTTCAACAACTAAAATGATATATGAAAACAAATAAATTAATATTTCAAAAGTTTTAAGAAAACATCACTACGATTTTATTTTTATTGATGAATAAATTAAAATTTCATTTTAATTATAAAATTTACTGTCTAAAACTTTGAAATTAATTATATTGAAATCAACGTTTTAATCTCAATTGCGATAAAACAATTTTTTAATTGTCTGCGAAAATCAGAAAATCAATATTTTTTTAATTGTTTTCATAAATATTTTAAAAAATTAAAACAAAAACCATTTTTAATAAATAATTATACTTGTAGTTAAAATCTTTACTTTTCTTAATTTATATATATGCTCATGAGGGCTAAACTTTATTTTTTCAAATTCATACTGTCGTGAGGGGGTTTCTTTTTCCGTATAGATATTTTCTATGCAAAATCCGACTGTCGCTAAAAGCCACTGTTCCAAAGGCCTACATCATATATTTCACACTATAGTGAGGGGGTGTCTTTGACCGTATAGATTTTTGTGCACAAAATCCGACCCTCACTAAAAAACCAAGCTATTTTTTAAGGTCCGTATAAATAGAAACCAGAGAACAAATAGACACCTTGACTATAGTGTGAAAAAAGATACTGTAGCTCCCGGCAACAATGGCTTTTTAGTGACAGTCGGGTTTTGTATAGAAAAATCAGGACACCCGAAGATACCCCTTAACTATAGTATGAAAAATTAATGTATAGCCCCAGGCAGCAATGGCTTTTTTTAGCGCGACTGGGATTATGTGTACTAAATTTGTAAAGACCTAAAATACCCAATCAATATAGAGTTAATTTGAAAAAATATAGTGTAGTCCTTTAGAGCAATTGTTTTTTTAGTGAGGGCCGGATTTTGTGTACAAAAATTACAATAGTCCAAAGAGACCCTCAGTGTGAATCTGTAAAAAATATAATGTAGCTCCGGCAACAATGGAATAAACTCTGTAGCCCTCGGCAGCAATTAAAAAAAATCTAGAGGAGGTAACCTGGATGGTTGTGCTCCGTGGTTTACTAACTACGTTCTATTTTTATATATATTTAGTTTATTCAATTAAAACATTTATAGGGATGTAAGCCATCTAGAACATGCGTTTTTGATTGATATGAGTCATAGTAGAATGTGACGAGTCGTCATTAAAATAAAACAAAAACGGAGTCATTGAAAATCTTTACCCGGTCGAAAAATGTTTTCAGTATCTTTGTTCTATCTCAACAATCACTTATACCAAAATGCCCGCTGATCCATGACGAATTGAATCAGTCATGATTTGGATGAGTTTTGCTTTATTTCAGCCAATCAGAAGCGAGTGTTAATATTATATTAATTAAAGATTTGTCAATAGTTTCAAAAATATTACCAACAATATATATTTTAAAAACGATAATAAAATTCATATTTTAATTTACAACGATATTAACAACTAGGCAACAATAACAAAAACTATAAGTACAAGTAATAAAAGTGATATTTTAGTTCGAGGTAGCAACTTTTAATTATTAGCAACATTAAAGTTTCGTGTCATTTGATGTTAAGAAGTATAACTGAACTTGTATTTCGGCTGATCTACTATCATAAGTCAAATTGTATGTTTGAACTATGATAGTTTTTGCTTGTGCATCGAGTTGTGTGTGCCGAGTGAATAATGAATTTGAATTCAGTTCATTTTGATGAGTTGCATTACTCACTCAGATTCTTGTTTTGTCTTCGTGTGATTTCAAATAAATTTTTGTTACTCGTTGTAAAACCTAATTTGTACTGGAATATAATTTTCTGTGATTCTGGAATTAGTTTTTTGTAATTTTAAATGGAGCATTCGGATTTTAAAAAAGGTGAATCAATTTTGATACCAGTTCACATTGCAAAAAATAGACGAAGTGTGATATGAAAGGTTATTTTAGTGATTTAATTATTGACTCGTTGAACGGAAATAATATCGATCGCAATTCACCTAGAAAGCGAAACAATTGACGAAAAGCACAATTGATTCGAATTCCAATGGAAAAGTTTAATCTAGTTGACACAAATATAAGAACTTGATGAATTTCAACAGAACTTATAAAGATATTCATTTCATAAATAAATATCAAGCTATATATGATGACTTTATGAATTTGGAATTAAAAGAATACCCTAGCAAATTCTTGAAATGTCTTAAAATTCCCGTTGAAGTTACAATTAACAGGAACAGTTGGTATTGCCAAATTTGTGGTGTTCAAAATCGCGAAATAACTCCCAAAATATTCTGTTATTTGTAAAAATTATCAAACACTAAGACGGTAAATATTACATAAATAGCATAAAATATTTGATAATTCTACAAAGTTATTGTGCTCAGATGGCTTTCATGATTATAATATTTTATTTTTTATAGTTTTATAAAATTCACAATCCTTTTTTCTTTCTCGCGATAATTAAAATATAAATTAATTTAAATTTTGATAAATAATTGCTACTAATAATTGAAAGTACTATAACTTCAAAAATTATTAAATTTAAAAATTAATATTAAATTAATATTATACATATAAAATCCTCAATCTTTCTTTCTTTTGGTATTTTGGTATAATAATTCAAATTTTTGGTTTGCTAATTTCAATTACATGCAAACTATATATTTTTTATTTACGAATACTTCCGAATGTTTCAAGATTGTTTTTCGAGCCCTTTTTATCTTAGAACCGGATTTATTTTTAACTTTTCAATAATTTGAATTTTATTTGTTGTCACATGCTCAAATATATTTTATTAATGAAACAGCTTGACATCATTTTTAAAAAGGTTCATAAACTTCCAAACTTTGAAGACGTAACAGATATTTCTAAAACTATATTGTAAAGAGATTATTAAAATCAAATATCATTAAATCTTTAGATACTTTTAATAAACATAACCTCCTTCAATCAAATATAAACGTTTATTTTTATGTGGAATGGATTAAAATATTTTTTCCGGATGTCTAACAATAAAATAAAATAAAAATTACAAGCTTTGTGATACCCAGTGCAAATCCCAATAGTATACTAGTTTCGAGCTTTTGGCTCTCATCAGTACTATGCAGAAAACGCGAAGATTTCTCTTCGCGCCAGGTTAGTATACAATATTGCTGATTCAACTCTATTGCATACTTTACCTGCTACACTGGAAATCACATCACTTGCAAATTCACTAAATAAAAGAATAAAATATCTGTAAACTTGTAAACATGGCGTATGAAAAATCATATTCGCCTCTGGAGACCCCGTCATACACAGAAACTGTTTACAAGTACAAGAAATCTTTGCGTCTCCTGCATAGTACTGATGAGAGCCAAAAGCTCAAAACTAGTCTACTATTGGGATTTGCACTGGGTATCACAAAGCTTGTAATGTTTATCTTGTTTATTTTTATGTTGAATGGTTAGAATAATAAAATAAATAAGGCCCATTAAAACAATTTCACAAAAATTTTTTTATTTATCAAATTAACTAATATTTTATTAAGATATGGAGATATGACTCCAAAGACTGTTACTGGAAAATTGTTAGGTGGTATTTGCTCATTATCTGGACTTCTTGTAATAGCGTTGCCAGTTCCTGTTATTGTGTCGAACTTTAGCAGAATATATCATCAGAATCAACGTGCAGATAAAAGAAAAGCTCAACAAGTAAATAATATAATGATTATAATATTTCATCTCTATTATTATAAATGGATATTAATAAAAAATCTTTAGAAAGCTCGCAAAGCTCGAATAGCTCTAGCCAAAAATTACAATTGTACAAACTTCATTAAAAACAAAATACAAGCAGATGAAAGACGTAAAAGGAACGTTCTTCAACATTCAGGGAATGACGAAGATTATACTTATAATAAACAATCAAACATCAACGGAGTTAAAGAAACATTATTAGAGATCCAACACCATCATTTACTTTCATGTTTAGAAATGGTCACAGTAAGATTTTCATTTATTTTATGTAAGTAATTGAATAACATTTTATGAAATGGTTGTAATCAAAAAGTCATTCACCTATTTTAAACAAACAATTATCATATTTCCAAACTGCCCATATTCCCAATTACACCTCACATTTAGTATATTTAATTTGCTGCCATTTTTTCGTTGTTATCATTTCAGAGTTCTTAGAACATATGGTATCTCAGATAAACCTTATCATTATTAATATTAGTTTTTATAAAAAGGAAAATAAATTTTAAAATCGAAAATATTAAATAAGCATCTATTATTTTCAACTTCTTCCATGTGATAAAGAAAATTAGAAATAAAAATGAACAGCTCAAAATGATATATAAAAAAGACTTAAAAATTTTAAAAAGAAATAAAATTGAACGTGAAACATTAAAGTTGAATAAAATTCTGAGCTCGGAATTAAAAAGTCAGCTAATTTTTAAATTAATTTCTTTTAAAAATTTAATAGAATTACTTTGTAAAAATAATTAAATAAAAGGAAAAAATTAGTTAATATTCTTTATCTAATCTTTTGATATGAATGCAAAGGCAGAGAGGGAATTATAATAAATTTGCAAAAAAAATGTTTCATAAGGAAAATAGATGTAGTTGTAATTTAACCATTTGTAACTTAACCACTTAATGTACACATTTATTTTGAATTTTGTGTCAAAAACTTATCTCAAAAACTTGTTTCTATACGAATATTAGAACTCCCAAGTAAATATGTATAATGTTCGCCCGTCTACGGCACGAGCATGTAAAATATCATAAGTAAATATAATGTTCGCCCGTCTATGTCACGGGCACGTACATTAAGTGGTTAAGATTGAATAATATTTTGAATAATAATAATACGTTTTTATTATAACTGTTAACATTTGTTTGGGTTAGTATTAAAACCTCAAAAATAAAAGGAAAGTGTAACAAATATTATTAAAATCAATAAAAACCTCCAAACTTACAAAAGTACGAAAATTAATTAAAATTTAATAAAAATCGAAAATCAATATTGAACGGGGACACGGGAATGATTGAAAACCAAATAGAAAGACCAATTCAGAAACAATAAGAAAATTTATTAAGATGTTTACAGAGAAAGTTATAACGTAAAAATAAATTAATTAAAGAACCTGGATAGCATTGAGACCCTACCGATTAGATAAGGAAGCAAACTCAGCCCTCTTTCAATAATCTTTAATTATATAGATAATTGCCCTCTCAGAAAGAGTATAAAATGAGAGCTCAAAAACAGACGGATCGCCAGTTGATCGAAGAAATAGGATAAAAACAAAGTGATATCGTAAAGTCAGTTAGAGATCAACAAATAGATTCAAGTAATTTAAAGCAATTCTAAACTCTCGTATAAAAGGCGATTATCCATTGGCCTTACTAACTTCGCGAAAGTATTTATTTGAAGACAAAGGTTCGAATATAGTGACAAATTGTAAATGTTATTAAAGTTTAATAAAGTTATTTTGTTTTGGGTTTTGATAATTTGTTTTGTTAAGGACATTTATAAACGGTTTCTTCCTAAATGGACTATTTCCCAATATAGTTATTTCCGATATGGGTCTACCGACATTATATTTTCTATTATTATCATATGACAATTCTACCGAAATCGAATCATGAAATAAATCATAAATATTTGTTTTAACTTTTACTTTAATTGTTTATCATAACTTACCCTAACCTCCCCTTCAGGTGGATTATGTTTGAACTTTTTTAGGCATGTAAATTAAAGCAAAGATTTTCTGTATAAAAATTGAATGGTTTAACAAAACATTTGTACTTTTATTTACAAATAATATGTAATAAAAACTTAAACAAAATGAAACATTATTTCACCTTTTAACACATTTGTAGAGAATTAAATCTTGAAATAAATTATAGGTTTTACCGTTTAAACTGTTTGTTTAAATTGTTTTTCCAATACATGCTTCTTGTCACTAATTCATCTCTCGTCATTTTATACGTATTTTAATATCTATCTTTAAGTATTCTATTATTTTTCTTTAAAATATCTTTAAAACAGATTTAAATAATTTTTTTCTTTTTTCCTTTGTTTCGATTTACTCTATTAGATATTTGCCCACAAACATTTTGAATAACATCACTAATATTCCACACTCTTATTTTTGTTATCTTAACGAATCGTTTGTACTATTCAATATCATCGTTCTTTTGAAACATCTTTTTGACCAATCTTCCAAAGAGTCGATATATTTAGAATAATTCTTTAGCTTAATCATTCGGCTAAAGACTCACAACTCCCTCATTAGATGACAAATGACCGGTGATCATAAATATCAGCTTTAATAAACGCTTACAACCTCTGTTTCTACCCTCTGGTGTTATTCTATAGTAATATAGATGATAAACTCTATACGATAATCAGGTTATCTCCTTTTTTCTTGTCTTGTAAACATTGTTTGAACAACTATCTAGTATTAATTTTGTCAATGTCATTGTTAATAAATTGGACATTATTTTAAAGATTATGTTCTATGTTTTCACTAATAAGAGCCTCTGTAGTATCATATGTTTCAATGAGCTAAAGGTTATTAAATATAATAGGATGATTGGTCAACGGACGGTATCATAGACGATTGGTCAAGCGACGATTGATCAAGTAGGAAGTTGATCAAAAATTTTATTTTTATAGATATTAAGATTAATATATACTAAATAAACAACAATAGAATGAAGGTCTTATACAGACCTGCATTCTTTCAGCTCGACCATGCATGTCATTCACAATTCAATCGCAACTGACATGCGTTGATAAGTTGTAAATCCGTTGGCGTTCATGCAAGGTGCAGCTGGAGTACAGTAAGTTGGCACTAATAAATATCGTGACTTGGTCGGAAAAATTAAACGTGCTGTTGGCATATATGGAAGAGCGAATGTACTACTGTTTCTTCGCGCTATTGCACATTGTCTCATAATTAAATTGACTATATTAAAATGTTTACAGTTCGGTAAATTAGTTTTTTAAATACTATATTTATGACCAATCGTCTATGATCAACCGTCCGTTGACCAATCGTCTGCATACTATTAAATATGTATAAATGTCGATGGGATTGATTAAGAAATTTGAAAAAAAGGATTGGTTCCTAAGTGGTTTTCTTGAATAAAAGAAAACAACACGTGTCAAAAGACTGCCAAATATTGTGAATAAAAGAAATAGTTTAATCAGAATACTGTTGTAAGTATTGGTTAACTATTTTAAACAAAAGTTAGGATTTTTTTTATTAGTTAAAATTTTTAATTAGACATTTTTGCATTACTGTGAAAAAGTAATTGCAAAAATTAACTAATTTGAACAACAGAACAAAGCGAAATGCATGGACCAAGAAAAGATTAAATCTCTTTGGCAATGAAGGATAAAAGCATCGGATAATTAGGAATAATTGTTTATCATTGTTAAAAATAATTATTGATTTTAAATTGTTTATCGAAAATTCTTTAATTGATAAATATGTTTGATATTTCTAATGATTAATAGAAATTTTTATTAATTGTTTTAATCATTAGAAGATTTGAAAATTTTTCAAATAAATATCAGAATTTAATGAACCTTGAATGAATTGTCACGCTTGGTTTATAACACAGTTTTAATTCAATTTATAATTTAATTTGCTTGCAATTTGTTTTTAATCAAATTGGATATTATCTTAATGGAATTTTGATTATCAGAAATTGTTTAGTACTCCTAATAGCAACATATAGAATGTAAACAAAGCGCTGACTACTTACACTATTTAAAATTGTTTATAAATAAAAGTTTATAAGAATGACATGTAAATGACAAGTAAAGTTTTAAATCTTGTAAACATTTGAAAAAAAAACATTACTGACTACAAAGACAGTGTTTATAAATGTAGTTTTGTAAGGTTTAGAAAAAAACATAAAACTATCTATATATGGTGCAGATGTTGTGAGTATATTTCTGACCATTCAGATTTCATTCATTCACGCATAATTGGTGATGATAAACCAATCATATTTAATTTAAATTTTATTTTCTATCGATACTTTTCCCTTTTTTTCAATTTTAATATGTATTATTAGTCTAAAGAGAAAATGAAGATAAATGATTGTAGTCAGTATTCAAATTAATTAAATTAATTAATAAATTTTATTTATGCGTAGGTAATTAGGAATTAATACAACTTTATAATATTATAATATTATAATACAATATTATAATATTTTAAATTAAATAACAATTTTTTTCAAGTTTCATGCTTTGTTCATTTTCAAAGATGTCATGTCAAATATCAAATAATAAATATATAGCATCTATAACTAATTCAGCAAATTATCAGTTTGGGAAGATTTTAAATTTAAATCATTCAAGAAAATCCTATTACAAAATATAAGAGCATAAACGAAGATAAACATTTCGAGTTGCAACACTTCGATCTTTTTACTTACTTTTCCGATGGACTTAATTCCAATCATTAATATTCATGAGCTTTGGATCGCAGGCGCTAGAGACAACGAAATAATTATGCCGATGAAAACATAATAATGATTAAAAATTGAAATCTTCTATTCATAATAAATTATAATTATTTTTATAATAATAATGATATTGTTATTAATAATAATTTTTCAAAAAATTAATAAATTAAAAATGTTATTATTTGTGCAAATGCAGAATTAAAATTTATTTGTTTAAATGAAAGTCAATAATTTAAAATAAAATTGACTCATTATTTCATAAATGCAAAATGAAAATCGATAAATATGCAATAATTAAATTTCATTTATTTTATTTCAAAAAATATTTTAAATAGATTCCGAAGCGGGATATTGTTTTATAAATATTTCTTATTTATTAAGACAAATGATATTTTTTAATTAGTATTAGTATTTTAACAGTATTAATCTACTTTGAAATGCCGACATCAAGTAATAGGAATAATGTGTTTTTGTCCATTGAAAGATTTATTTTCAGTTTAATAATTTTCTGACTTTATTTTTTTGCACTAATATTATATTACCCGATAATAATATTATACTTGTCCACCCAAAAATTATTGTAAACAATATTTTCTCTTAGTTGGTAAGTGTTCTCGGCCTGAACAGCCAAGAGGCAAACAAAATTAATGCATAAAGTTTCTAAAGAATAAGTAAAATATATGGAGATAATAGCTAAAAATATTATATGTCAAAATATTACAAAAATATTTATAACAGCAAGGCATCTAAACGCATCCTATAAGTTGTGAATAGCTAAAGGTTCCAATCTATATTCAACAACAAGACCATAACTATATTGAAGCGCAATTTCTCATTGAAATGTTCTGAAAATTGAAAAAAAGAAAACTAAAGTCACGCAAATTTGAAGCAGTTCAATTTTACATCGCATTTTGAAAAAAAACAAAAATTAGTTTAAATAATATTTTCTGAATTTAATATCAAAATTTCATTAATTTAACTAGACATACTTCTAATGATGTAATTAGTTTGATGAGTAAATTAGATGTGAAAAGTATTAATTGTCATTTTAGGAAATTATAAGCCTTTCTTAAGATATTTCTAAAATAATTTTCAGTTCAATTCAAATTTGTATCATTATCATTATTAATATTAATATTATTATTATTATTATTATTATTATTATTATTATTATTATTATTATTATTATTATTATTATTATTATTATTATTATTATTATTATTATTATTATTATTATTATTATTATTATTATTATTATTATTATTATTATTATTATTATTATTATTATTATTATTATTATTATTATTATTATTATTATTATTATTATTATTATTATTATTATTATTATTATTATTATTATTATTATTATTATTATTATTATTATTATTATTATTATTATTGTTATTATTAATATCCTCATTTTTGTTAATATTATTAATTATATAATTTATTTTGAATTATTAGTATAAAACATGGAAACAGTATAATCTGTTTTTTTAAAATATTTTTATATTTATTTATATAAATATAATTATAAAATTATTCAATCCATACGAAAATTGAACAAAATTATGTTAAAGATTTTCATTATATTTCTTAAAATAAGTAATACAAAATCACCAATGAAATGAAAAATGCTTCTAAATTTTACTTTTTACTTAATTTCGTTTTAGTTAACATATATCTGTTTAAATTTTACATTTGCATTATTTACAGTTGTAATAGAGACAGTATAATTTGTGAACGCAGTACAATTTAATTATTAATGTTTAGACTTTTAATCATTTATTATTTGTTATAACTAATTATTATTATAAAGATTTTGAATTTCTATAGAAATTAGAAAAGGTGACAATTATCAGTTATTATTTATAAATTGTAAAACTAATAATTACAAATGATTTTACAGTTTGTCAAAATTATTTCTAAGATTTTTGTATTTAAAAAATATATAAAAAGTACTTCAGATTGATCTTATGGGAAACACATGGTAAAACCATGGGTCAAGTGCTAAATAAGAGACTTAAATAATTTGTGAATATTTAAGTGTTTCGGATTAAAAATTTTACGGAATATCTTACAAAGACATTATCATGTTACAAGATTTTAAGTAAAATTAAATCTAACAAACAAAAATTTTAAAGTAGTTTGTAATAAAAGACAAAAGAGATTATTTTGTTTAATTCAGATAAGTGTATGCATATAAGTAGATGGATTGGGCAGCGCAAAAACAGAACCACACAAGACCACCTACCCCCCCCCCCTCCTCTTCCTGGAAAGAAAAAAATGTTGACGGTTAAATTTTAAAAAAAGAAAATGACTCATCAAAATCATATGACTCACTCAAGGTCATATGAGTCATGCGATGGGTCATCAAAATTATTATTATTTTTAAAAAATATTATTAATTGGCCTTCCGAAGTCCTGATTTTTGTTCTGTAAATCGATTATATTGTCCATGGCTCATTTTTAAGACCTTTTTAATGAGTTATAGATATCACTATTATCAATTTTATTTTTAAGATATTAACAATTTTTCCAGACAATTTTTCAAGGTCATATTATTTTTTCAATGTCATATTTTTAAAATTTAAATTTTCAGAGTTCCCGCCAGTGGATTTTATTATTTGATAGCTCATTCGAAAGGTATTTGAGAAGGCCAGTATGATGGTCAGACCAGCAAAGGTTTATAGTGAGTCATTAACCTTCAAAGGGTTATAAACCTTCAAAACCTTATAATATTTATATCAAACAAAAGGTATACTCTGAGTTTATCCGAAAAAATATCTTGTCCCCCAATGGGTAATGTTTCAATGACCCTGAAGAGTCACTGTGTTTGTTTAAAATTTGATCTAATAAAAAAATTTTTTTAGTGGGGGTACGTGATCTTGCGGTGCGTGCCCAATCCATCTACTCATATAACATTATCATTGTATTTATTAAAAAGCTTGACTATGAATCAGTAAATATATCGATGTTTTTTTTCGGCCCTGCCTTTTTTATAAATTTAATTACTGATTCATAGTCATGCTTTTTAATAAATAGAATGTCAGTTGAAAAGAAATCAGTGGTGAAGATCTAATAATAATATTATATATATATATATATCTTCATTCTTCACAGTCACTGATACTGGTGATTCAAATTTTACAACGTCATCCGAATCTCTAGTGGCTAAAAATTATACTATTCGGAAAACAGTTAAACTAAAAGAAACATATTTTTCTCTAAACATTCTTTCAAAGATCTTGAAAAATCGGATAATGACTGACGACGATCTCAACGATGACGCCTCTTATCGCGGTTATTGCACAATATATATATATGGCAAACATTGCTGACTGAGAAATAAAAAAAAACTTCCATTTTTTAGCACAGTGCTAAAGAAAAAAGATAAGGATTTACAATAAACTAATTTTTTAAATTTTATTTGAACCTTTTATTTCCTTCCAAACACTTTTTTTCATACCAGTTCGCATTCATCTGATTCAATAAATTATTATTTGCCTAAAATAAGAAACGTTTTGTTAAAATATTTCTTCAAACTTTTTATGGTCATGATAAATTTGTATGTCTACCTACTTTATATTTGATCTTAATCCTTAATAACATGGAATTTTATTCAAATTATTTTTTAAAATCATTTACAATGAAATAACGCGAACGCTTAAATTTAAAATATTTATAAAAGATTGAAGTTTAAAATTAATGATAAAATAATTTTCAATGAAATAATAAAAATAACTGTCCAATTAAAATTTCAAAATAATTTTCTTTATCCAATAAAATTCCAGAAAACATTTTTGAAACCATGTAAATGACAATCATATTAAATTTGAGGAAATGTTTGTATTACATAAATATTTATTTAGGAGTTATGTAAACAAATTGTTAATTTTAACAATATTTGAATTTTAACAAAATTTCTTAAAGTGGATTAAAACTTTAAATCGTTGATAATAAATAAATAAACAAAAGTTTTTATAAATTAAATGAATAATAAAATCATTTTGAATTAATTATTTTAGTTGAAATTTTAATAAAAACATTTTTTTATAACCATTTATTTTGGTTAAAATTTAATTTTGATGAAATTTAATTAAATTATTAAAATTTAGATAAAAATTAGAAAAAAAAGATTAATAAAAATAATTAAAATTGAAACTGTGAAACTGTAAAAGGTGAAAAGAAGACTTTCGGGAGAAATTTTAATTAAAATCCTTATTGTTATTCTTATTATTCTTATTAATAACTAAAATAACTTTAGTAAACTATGTATTCTTCTTCATTTGTTATTTTAAGAAGTTATTAATTAAAAAAATTAAACATTTCAAATTTTGTTACAATGTTATGGTAACTGTAACGAATATAGGAAATTTAATTTGAAATTATTTTAAATATAACTTAATATTTTATAATTATTATTATTATTATTATTATAAACAGTACAAGCTTTGTGATACCCAGTGCAAATCCCAATAGTAGACTAGTTTCGAGCTTTTGGCTCTCATCAGTACTATGCAGGAGACACGAAGATTTCTCTTCGCGCCAGGTAAGTATACAATATTGTTGATTCAACTCTATTGCATACTTTCTCCGGTACACTGGAAATCACATCGCTTGCAAAATAGCTTGGTCACAGAAAAAATCTGTAAACTTGTAAACATGGCGTATGAAAAATCATAATCATTATTATTATTATTATTATTATTATTATTATTATTATTATTATTATTATTATTATAATTATTATTATTATTATTATTATTATTATTATTATTATTATTATTATTATTATTATTATTATTAATATTATTATTAATATACACAGCAAAAGCTTTGTGATACCCAGTCCAAATTCCAATAGTAGACTAGTTACGAGTTTCGACTTCTCGTCTCTTCGCGCCAGGTAAGTATACAATATTGCTGATTCAACTCTATTGCATACTTCCCTGGTACACTGGAAATCACATCACTTGCTTATTAGCTTGGTCACAGAAAATCTAAAAAAGATTTTCATATAATTTCACTACAGATCTTTGACACTTTAATGAATGTAGGTTTTTCTGTCCTTATTATTTTATTTCCCGACAAAGTGCAAGGAACAAAAGAATTTAAAGAGTATTTAATTAATAATTTATGTAGATTTTATTAAATTCGTTTATTTATTCTTACTATCTTTGTTCAATCCCTTCTTCCTGATAAACAAACAAAATTTAATGATTCTGCAAAAGAGCTGAAGGTCATCGAATATTTTGACAATGGGAGTTTAAGAAGGTACAATATATTAGGAATATATTAGAAATCCTATATATAAATAGAAGCAGAAAATATATGCTAGATAAAATGTCAAATCCTATTCTCCTTAGTGCAGAATCTGGACAAATATCGCTGCCTTA
The DNA here is from genome assembly GCA_959609185.1 of Schmidtea polychroa. Taxonomy (NCBI): domain Eukaryota; kingdom Metazoa; phylum Platyhelminthes; order Tricladida; family Dugesiidae; genus Schmidtea; species Schmidtea polychroa. Next base: position 20,766 of record CAUHTR010000637.1, on the reverse strand, counting down.
GTTTAAGAATTTGTGTCTAAAATTATTATAAACCGTCAAATATTTTTAATATAGAAGAAACTGGCATTCCCTTCCACTCTTTACCGATTTCTAATGATTAGAGTAACATAATTCAAAATTAATTCTTTAATAATTAAAATAAATTATTTTTAAAAATTTTCAAAATTTCAAAGAAGAACTTTTACTTTATAAATTTATAAATTTTATATACATTCTAAATCTATTTTTACTTTTATTTTTTTAATATGTTTATAAAAGTTTGATAAAATTAACACAACTGACATGAGCTATAGAGTAGAATTATCAGTGCAAATTAATTGTTCTTATCATTTTCGGGGATTTTCTAAAAGGAACCAATTAATTTTAATTTTTCTGTTACGCTGATAACTTGTAAACAAAACAAGTGTTATTTTAGTACTAATAAAAAATTAATTAATTTAATTGTCATAGTTTTGAGGTTAAATATAATTTATATTTCAGTCACTAAAATATAAATTTAAAAATAATAAAAAATATTTTTGAAATATATATATATATATTACTAAGGTCGTACTATTTTCACCATTGATCTGTTTTTATTGGTTAAAGAAATATTCATTCAAGTATGAAAGAATCTGACAATTTTTCCAATATGACTTTGTTCACAGATAATTTTGCTCAATCTACTGAACGTAAACTTTCTGCTACCGAATGGTGACTTAAACATTCTGTATAGATACTTATCTCAACAACTGTAAATATAATTTCCTGCACATTTCTTTATTAAAAGAAATTCCAAAATTAATAATAAAAATTATTTAATCTAAAAATTATTTTTTATTTAAAATATAATAATGTTAATAATAACATATATGAATAAATACAAGACTAATTAAAATTAATATTTCGGTTGACTAAACTATTATTATAAATAAGCTTATTGGGTTGAAATTTTCAAAATATATTTTCTAATGCTATAAATAATAAGTAATAAAAACTAGATTTACAATTTTCCTATCCGCAGAATAATTGAATTTATTATTGCAAAATAAGAATACGGAATTCCCTTAACTAACAAATAATATTCTAATATTATAACAGATATTTTCGAAATTACAAGACTAAATATTTGCATAATAAAATCACGAGAAATATTTAAATTATTAATATTATACTTTTAATTTTTGGATTTAATAATAATAATAATAATAATAATAATAATAATAATAATAATAATAATAATAATAATAATAATAATAATAATAATAATAATAATAATAACAATAATAATAAAACAAGAAACCCTTACAACTTCAAAACACGTTTTTTGCAAAATGGATACCCAAAAGAGTTCGTAGAAAAACACTTTAAATCAATATAATTCTTAAATAATTCTTAAACCACTAATATACCTACGCTTTCCTTTCTTAAACAATAAGACATGTAATATAATCAGATCGTACATTCGCAATACGGAGTTGCCAGTACATATTTGCTTAACTTTTACCACCGCTGAACCTTTGAAATCACAACTTAGGAAATCTCAAAAATCTCCAACAGCAGGCCTACTTCAACGAGATAGTCTATGCCAGGGCTTCTTAACCTTTTTTCATATATTGACCATCTTCAAGCCTAGGAAATTTTAAACGACCCCTCCTCCATATAATGAAATTTATATTGACTGTAGATATAGGTGTAATATTGCGACATTGTAGAATCTACAGTGTAGATTTTACAATGTCATTAAAGTAAGGATTAAAATATACTTACCCATTCAGTTCAAATATATATTCAATAGACAAAATAAACTTTCGTAACAATTTTTCTTAAATATAAGAAGGTCCAAATATTATTAACATCAAACAATATTAATGTGACGTTAATTTTTACACAAATAATTAAATCTAAGATCAATTTTAGTTAGTGCAGTTCGTAATAAAAAATAGATTCTATGCCATTCGTCTACCAAATGTTTTTGCTTTTCATAAAACATTGTATATCAAATCACTTGCACAAGAAGCGACGCATCGTACATAGGGGAAACATCTAATGCTCCAAACAAGACTCAATGAACACATAGAAAACAAAACCAGTAATTAATACGTGATTACGACAATAAACGCATTAAGCCAAATATCTATTTCGAATTTCACACTTTTCAAATCCTGTCGGAATGTCAATTCGTTGCGCTGATGACAAAATGGTTGATATTGGTAAATTAATTCATCAGTTATATCCCATAACGTCTGTTCGGGTAAAACTAAACCTATTGGCCTTTCAGCATATAAAATCATATTGAATAGATAGCAATAAATACAACAAGATGCAATTTCATCCGCCGGTGGAATAGATTTTGAAACATGTGCATATAAATGTCTATAATATATTTCTTGGCATAGAACCAACGATTTATGAGAAGAACATTGTAAAGGAACAGTATTAGAAGCAAAACAAAATTGATAGGGTTGCTAACTCCCACAACCTCGAACCCGGAATATTATAAAATTGCGAACAGTATAACGCTTAAAAAATAATATAACAGGTATTTTTTTTCTTTTATGGTTTACACATGTTAGTGATTTTAACTATATGATGACTAATACCATAAAGATTTAAACAAAACAATTATTTTTACATATTACATTTTACATTTTTTTACATTTTAAAAGTGAAAAAAACCTGACAGTAACAAACTAATAACGTGGGTAAGAAGAAAAAAATAAAATAGCTCGCCAGCGAACAAACAACTTAAACTTCCGGTGACTGTGAGCAAAAATAAATCTTGACTATCATTATTTTAGAGAAATCAAATAAAAGTTAAACTTCAAAAACTACACTTTTTTCTTGAAAAATTGTAAAATATTGTAAAAACGGAAAATTGGGAGATCATAGTTAACCGGGAGACGGGAGACGAAAGATGATTCCGAGAGACTACCGGCAAAAACGGGAGAGTTGGCAAGCCTACATCTTGATAGCTTCAAATGCAGTGAACAAATACGTTAATAATCTATGAATGGCAATAATGCATGATGACATTACACCAATACCATTTAAATTGATAAACAAGATATGAACATAATACAACTAATTATACAATTAAAAAATTTAAATAAATTATAAACACAAAATTTCAAAGATAATTTCAGTATCATATAAATAGTGTACATAAATCAATTTGAAAACTGTCATTTTATCATTGTTGAAAAATGATACCACAAAAACTTAATTGTAAAATAATTTAATAAAAAATTATCTTAACACTAATTATAAGAAAAAAATTTAAAATATCTTGAACGATTTATTTTATTTGGTTGAATGAATTTATTAATAAATATTTATAATATTGATAATTAATATTTAATTTATTATTTCTGTAGGGACGTGAACTTGTTGATGATACCCGTCAATATGAATCCGACAATCAATCCTCTATTCGTGAAAGTTACTCATCCCCCTTAATTCGAAAATCCACAAGTAGAAGTCGTTCTTCGAATAATCGTATAAAATTTCGTCCATCTCTTGAGGGAGTACATCATGGGATAGAATCAAAACTGTCCGGTTATTCATCTTGTATATGTTTCAAATGTAAGCGGAAAAAAAACAAAGTAAGTATAAATAATTGGATAAAATATTATTATTATTATTATTATTATTGTTATTATTATTATTATTATTATTATTATTATTATTATAATTATTATAATTATTTAAAACAATAAAATGATAATTTAAGCCTTTTGCTGCAATAATGTATTTAATGAAAGAATTTTCGACTATACGATAGTCCTTGTCAATCTATCGTATAGTCGAAAATTCTTTCATTAAATACATTATTTGCAGCAAAAGGCTTAAATTATCATTTTATTGTTTTAAATAATAAATGCTGCTACCAAGCAATCATCATTTTATATTATAATTATTATTATTATTATTGTTTCGACCAGTCAGAGGGGGAATGACATCTACCTCATGACTGGCAGTTTTTGTTTGTTGAGTTTTGTCGCGTCTGTGTGCAGAATTATTGTGATATTGATGTGCGCACACAGACGCGAAGAATTGGTATTTTTTATATTTTATTTTAAAGATTGATTTTGATTTAGAGGTTGTTTATAGAAAATTGTGTTCTGGAAGCTTGCAATTGTTTTACCAGGAAAATTTTGGTAGATTTTTAAAATGGAAAATAAATATTCAATTATTAAAGAATCGTCGGAAAATGTTATTAAATCATCTGGTGAATATTATGACACTTCTATTAGACCAAGTGTTGACAGAATAATTGCTGCAAAAGATGGTGATATATATGCTGCTGGAACTCCGTTTAGAATTACAAGTCAAACCATAGAATTTTGTCTAATACCACTAATAGTTTTGTTCATCGTTTCATGTCAAAGAATAATAAAGCAGGAATATGGAACTGCCGAAAAAAGGAATATGATATTCTATTTAATCGAGCTCTTAAAGAAATAAACACAATTCATATGTTTACTCTAGTAAGTGTTGAAAAATTATCCAATGTTTTGAATTCAATATACGATCAATCAGTGACAAAAAACAAAGAATCGTTGAAAAAATATTATGATGACTTCACAGATAAAATGAAAAAGAATTCAAATGATGAAACAAAAACTGAATGCAACTGTAATGCAACTAGCTCAAGGAGGTTCTAACAAATTGCGTGTGTCTGTTAGAGCCATGTTATTATTATTATTATTATTATTATTATTATTATTATTATTATTATTATTATTATTATTATTATTATTATTATTATTATTATTATTATTATTATTATTATTATTTAGAAAATATCTAATGATGATGAAGACGACGATTTAAATTATTATCAAAATCAGTTTCAATTAAGACACCTATCCAATGTCGATCATTCACCAACGAGAAATTCAGGGGGGTCAGATGACAATTACATAGTCACTCCTGCAATTACTTTAAAATCCGGTAATTTTAGATATTTCAACATAAAAGTATTATGATTATTGCTATCAACGAATTTGAAAGATTTATGAAAATGTATAATTTATTTTTATTGACTTATAAAGGAACTTGTTTACTTTTATTGTTTATAATTTTTATATTTCTAAGATATAACATGTTTTTATTCATTAAAACTTTTAATGTCTTTTGAAATGAAATTTATCTTTTATAGCTCTCTAAATATTTCTTATATTTATAAGTTACATTTAATTGAAATTTTGGCAATTCTTAATAACCTTTCAAAATGAAAGTAGTCCTTATCATTTACCATATCATCTCTTCGTTTTCTCAACTATTCAAAAATATGTAAATTTAATTTAGTAATGTCTTCAAAATAAGATTTAAAAATTTTTATCCGTCATTCTTTTTCAAATAATAACATTTTTAAATGACGTTCCACGCAATAGTTAATTATATTTAAAGTGTTCGTGTTTTTCATTTATTTTTTCTACCACATTCTATACACTGATTTACAATAAATAGACACATATATAATGTTAAAAAAGCAATAAGTTTAAATTATATATAAAAAGACAAACCTTTAGAGTTTCAATGAATAAACGCATTTAATATAGAAAGTGAGAAAGTGGTAGAAAAAATAAACTAACATACAAACTAAACACATTGTAAATATTTCACGTGACATTTCGATATGTTGAATCGTTGCAATGAATAGACGCACTATAATAAATAATTTAAAGAAATATTTAGAAAGAAATTGGCGAAAAAATTTAGACGAAAATTTCGAAAAATCAACTTTGAATTGTGAATATAATGATGACATAATTTTGTAAGATTTACCTTCAATTTTAAATTTCATAGTTTCTTACTATTTAACATTGTCCTGAAATGTCTTTATCAACTTTGCCGTCTAAAGTTGATATTGGGAAAAAAACTAGAAAATCGTATATTTTTTAATTTAAATTTAAAAATTAATATTTCTATAGAATTTTCCCCTAAATGTTGTAAAAATATGTCTTTGGAGATTAATTTAAAATAATAAATAAATAATAAAACTCACATTTTATCGAAATAAATCCAAAATTTTATTAATAAATACCTAAATATCTTGCAAAAATTAATTATAAATAATTTATAATGGAAAATATTGTAAAAGAGTAAAATATCTCATAATTATATAAAATCAAAATTCAAACCTTAAAATTTACTTAAAATTAAAAATCTTACTATATAACTATCTCTAAAATAAACTTATAAACGAACTCCATTTCATCACAAATAGTGAGTCGTCTAAAATTGGTGTACATATCAATCTGTATTATAGATGCGTGTACTCAATGCAAACAGGTGTATTAAGTGATATTGTTCCCTGAAATAGAAAATATCAACACAAAAGCAAGTTTTTGTGGTTACATAATATAAGCTTATTGATTTTGTATTATACGGGAGGTTATTCCAAGAAAATCAGGTGTAATTTAATGTAATAAAAAATTTCTATTATTTCTGAAAAAAATTAAATAAATGCAATTTTAAACATTTGAAATTGTTTAGATTATTCTTGATGGATGAATCGTTTGAATAATTAAACATCAATACGGTTTCATTTACAAAGTCATTCTTAGATATTTTTAAAAAATCGTTTTAATGCAAAAAATAATATATTTAGAAAGTAAAATAAAAAGTGAATACATTTCCAAATTATAATGGAAATTATAATACTTTTTAAAAATTTTCTATCCTTCATCAAATCTGATGATTTTCGTAAAATTAGTTAATCGATGTAAGTATATATTCCAGACATCATATACAATCTATGTCAGGAAATCGTAAATTTAATCACTGATATGTAAAAATTACATCAAATAAAATGGAAAAAGAGGGGTGGGGAAATTTCATCTTCTAATTTATTCGTTTATTGCTAGCTCTAAGAACTGAAAGCTATCAGAAAAATACCTCACAAATCTAATAAGACATTAATATTTCTCGAAATATCTCCTAAAATAATAATACAAACAATAACAAAAATCTAAATAAAGTTCATCGTTAAAAAGATTTCGCTAGAACTGAAAGTTTAAAATGTCATGGATGTGTAAATAAATTTAAAAATTAATTTATTAAATGTTTTTCAAAAGCAAAATTCAGCAAATTCATAAAGGGGTTCCAGGGGGTATAAACAAAAAAATAACTAATAATTAATTAAAAATGCAAATAATCGTTTTCAATCCTAAACAAAACTTAATTCTTACCAAGCAAGAGGGAACATAAATGCACTGGCAATAAATTAACATGCGCGCGTGATGAACTAGTTCACAGTCCATTCAAAGTGTGTTGGTAGGTTGTTTTAACTTATATAAGTAAGTCGGGCGGTATACATTATTTAATTGCCAACTTATGACACAATTCGCAATGCATGTTATATCAATATTTGGTACAGATAGCAATTTTAAAATTTTAAATCAACTGTTATTAATATTATATTTTGTAAATAGTATCTTTTGTGAATTAGTTGCGTAAATAAAATTTTTGATATCATTGAATTTGAGTTTATGAATATTGAGCAAGAGAAATACGAATTCTTTATGGCAGGGAAATTAAAATCCAACAAAAAAAGTTTTGATTTTTATAAATTGAAATTATGAAATTAAAATAAAAAATAAACAGATGAAATAAATTTTAATTAATTACAAAACACAATTAATTCCGTAATTATTTCATAAAATTATAGCAATAAAATAAAACGTTAACCTGTTAGAAAAATAAATGAATAACAATAAATTAAAATTTTAAAGGAAATTGAGGAGTTTCGTCGTATTAGCTTCAAACAGGAAATAATTTCTTTATTCAACCCATTTAATTTTTTTCCAATTAAAATGTATTTTACGTTTTGACTAAAATAGAAGAAATTAAATTTAAAGTTTTTGTTTTATTGCTTAAAACTCGTATTACTATTATTAAATAAATTATTATAAGAACTTCTTTCAATCTGCAACTCTGATTTCTTTTCTATTGACATGTATTTATTAAAAAATTGACTATGAATCAGTAAAGATATTGTTTATTTTGATATTCACTGATTTTCGGCATTGCCTTTTTCAAGTGATTTTGATAATATTATTGGATTCATCAAAATCATTTGAAAAAGGATATGCCGAAAATCCGTGAATATAAAAAAATCGTCGATATGATTATTGATTCATAGTTTTTAATAAATATAAATTTATTTATGTTTTCTAGGCAATATTGGCTAAAATCTAGACTAAATTTTATTAATTTATTTATATATTAATTTATTTTTATATTATTATTAATAATTAATTTAAATGATAATAAAGGATATATAAAATAATTTTTTCAAGTACGATTGGTAAATAAGTCGAATAATTTACAAAATAAATAATGCCATATTTTACTCGAATTAAGCAAATTAAAATGAAAATTTAAGAATATTTGAATTCATTCTTAAAATGTCAAATATTTCTTGTAATAAAGCCGCAAATTTTATAATATATCATTTCATGATTACATTAGCATTATCTATTGACAACGGCTCATAGAAATCCTAAACTAGATTCAACGGAAATGAATGTTTATTTTTTCCCTAAAAGACATGCTCTTGATATAATAAATTTTCATTATTGTTCAAAATATTGAAATCAAAAGATTATAAAAGTAGTTTCCGAACAAATATTTTGAATTATATGAAATTTAAAACGACACATCAAGTTTAAAAGATTATTTCTCTAATTAATAAATTAATTAAGATTATAGAGATTGATTAAAGAGTGATATTAATAATAATATTAATAATAATATTAATATTAATAATAATAATAATAATAATAATAATAATAATAATAATAATAATAATAATAATAATAATAATAATAATATAAAGTGAGGATTTCTTGGTAGCAGCATTTATTATTAAAACAATAGTCCTTGTCAATCTCCTGGAGACTATAAGGACTATCTTATTGTCGAAATATTTTGATTAAATACATTATTCGCAGCAAAAGACTTAAATTATCACTTTATTGTTTGAAATAATAGTAATAATAATAATAATTAGTTAATCCTGATTTTAATTGTCTGTGCGCATTTTGTTTTCTGAAATTGCATTTTTTGTGTGTGCACAGAGACGCGGACAATTTGTTTCGAGTTGTTTGCAATTTTGTAAGTTGTGAGTTTTTTATGAATTCTTAATTGAATTTTGAGTTTTTGGAGTTTTTTAGATTTAGTCAGTTGTTGTTTATCTCGAGTCGAATTTGGTTTAATTTTTGAGTTTGAGATGTTGTTGGAATTTAATACTCGACATTTTGAAATTTTTACTTTCGAATTTTGATTTGATTTATATTTGGATTTGGATATTTTTGCGAAGTTGTTTGAAAAAGGTGATTATTTTGAAGTTTTTTTTTAAATAAAGGTCAAACGACTTCATTATTTGCCCACCTTTGTTGTTCTTTGAAGAAATTTATATGAGAACCGAAGCTAATGATGCTTCCAAAGGGTTTTATGATGTTTCTTGTAAGAATGGATCTAATGCAGCTGAACTTTATGATGTGTTACCTAAAAGCAGAATAGAATTGATAATCTACGATGGCAATGATAGAGCCGGAGTCTGCAATGACCTTAACTATATAATAATAAACAGTGTTATTATTAATAATAATATATTTCGTTTAGTGGCACTTAAAATACAAATTAAATTAAACAAATTAAATTTACTAAGATCAAATTACTACATTACAAATTATCAATTTTAATTGCAATCAGTATCATAATAATTATTATAAGCATTATATCTTAATAATAAAATTTGACATTAAAATAATCTTTATGTTATCTCAATCAGAAAAATTATTCATAGTCATTGTCAGTTGCAATTATTATACAAAATATTTTTCTTCATTGATTACTACCATTAAAACAATTTAATAGCTTATAATTTCGAAATTTTCAAAGGAAACTTTAATTAAAAACGGCGCACTTTCAAAAAAAAATCAAAAAGTTAATTTTAAATAAACTTTTTTTTGCAATTGTAATTTTTTAATTTCAAAATAAATCTTTTCAATCAGTTTTCATCGCATTTTTATATAATATTTCACTTTGCAATTTTAATAATAAAACATCTTTATAAATTTATATTATTTTTAATTTATTTTGTTTAAATATTTAAATATTATTACCAAGCCTCTGATTGTTATTTAATAAGCTTTCAATACTTTCAAAGTCAGTTGGAAACATTTTAGAAAATATAATGTTTCATTAGGTTTTATAAAATACTTATTTTAATCTTTATCATTTGATATATATAAACAAATAAATAAATACCGGTAAAGATCAATAAAATCGATAGATAATGCGGCTACTTAAAAGATTTATCATATGCGCAAAATGCATTTTCTAAACTAAATCGATAAAATTGATTTTTATTATGGACATAAATACAAAAAAATTATTTAGAAATTTTTAATCCATTTAAAAAAGACTTTTAAAAGAATTTTGTAAATAATATAAAATTCTTTATCAAGTTGTAACAAAATGTTATTTTATTTTTTCTAGAAAATCAAATCTAAAACATAATAAATATTTATGAATATGTTTATTTTTAATTTTATTAAAATAGATGTAGTTTTTATAATATTTAATTTTGTTGTAGCGCTAACAGTAAATATTATTGTAAATTAATTAACAGACAAAAACATATTGAAACGAACTTAAGACTTTTTTAAAATTACTCCAACAGATAAAAGTGCTTAAAAATGAGCCTGGTGGATATAATGGTATTATCTAATCCTTTACTTACATTTTGGGTCTTACTATCATATTTTTTATTATGCCAAATTATACAAAGCCAAACTGTACCTGTCAATTGGTTTGAAGAACGCCATATCAAATTTTAAAATGAAAAAATACTATCGTATTTTGTGTTTTATATTCTTATAATATCTCAATAAATTGTAAACGTTTATCAAATGAATTTTCTAGCAAATAAAATACACGCGAAAAACTAACAATATTTTGAATACATTTTATGACATGTATATGATTTATACATGATTATACATGATCTTTTATCATTTGACGTTTATATACAAAAGTATTGAGAAAATTTTAAGCAGTGTAAATATGTAAAAAATTCAATGAAATCGGAAATCAAAGTGTTCAAGCAAAATTACACTTAAAATATGAACGATGTAAAAATCACAAACTTAAAAACTGAATTATCAAAACGCTACCTTTGCAATATATAAAAAGTAATTTTGAGCTAGAAAATTCATAAAAAATCTTAAATTAATAATATCAGTAAAATAATTTAACTTTTTTATCTTATTTTTTAACACAAATCTTTAGCATTGTCTATTTCATGATAATTCTAAATTAATACTAGCCAATGATTATTAAATTTCGTTTTAATTAAAGTTGTTTTATTAATCTAAATCAGACAAAAAAAATTAGAAATATTCTATTAAAATACTAAAATATTAAAATATTAAATGTTTTTCTACATTTGAAAAAAATAAATTTATAAAATTAATACTAATTCAGTTCGAAATATATATTTAATATTTATTTATTTTTACTCAGTAATTCTCCTATTTTATATACTAATTTTGTTAGAAGAAATAATAATTTATTAATTAATTATTGAATAATATAAGTTTGTATAAATTTTCATAAAAATAATCAACATGTTTATAATTTAATAGATATAAAATAGATAATTTCCAAAAGTTAATATTAAGTATAAAATAAGAAATTTAAAGTAAAACTCTTTTATAAAAAATTATTTATTTATGATGAAAATCAAATCAAATTATAATCACTGTAAAGATTAATAAAACAATCTTATCATGAAATAAAATCGAAATAACAGATTAATTTTTACACCAAAATAAATACCGACCATTTCACTTCAGTCGAAATTATTTTCATGGAAACCCGAAAATTCGCCAGAAAATAAATATAAAATAATTTATTATTATAAAAATAACAAAGTTTTACACCAATTATTAAAGCTAAAATTAATTCATATTAATTAACAGCAAACTTTAAATGATTTTAAAAATAAATAAAATGAAGATCAATGAAATTTGTGAAATTAAAAGAATGTAATCTTCAAATAATCTTTAAATTACATTTTAATTCACTATTAAAAAAGGTTGTTGAAAATAAAATCTTTGAAAGGTTTTCGCTTGGATTTATATTATACTTATATTTATATTTATATTATATTATACACTTGTTTAACAAACCACATAACACACCAAATATTTGACTGAACATATATTATATATTTTCACTATCATTATCTACAAAGTTTCCATTGCAGTGAAGTTAGTTGAAAATGGAGTCCAAAAAGTAAAATTATTTGTGGATATTCTTAAATTATTCATGATCTCCTAAGGGGATATGAACAAAATTAAAAAATGTTGTTCAGTCAAATATTTGGTGTGTTATGTGGTTTATTAAGAAGAAAAAATTATATATATTCTCAAATATTTCTGAACATTGAAACAAACCCTTTGAATTGAGATATTTTGTAGAATTCTTTCATATAATAAACAGTAATGTCCTTAAGTAATCAAATTAAAGAACATAAAAAAAAGTTTAATGTTTGTTTTAGAGAAAAATATCACATATTTGTTGATTTCTCAAATAGATCTTTAATTTTTATTTTGTTTCTGAACACATAATCTTTCGGCAAATAGCTAATTTTAATTTATTTCTGAAGCACTTAGTATTTCCCTATTTTAGAATGAAATTAATTTTAAATTTTAACTGGTTTTTTATTTTTCGAATTTATCATTTCTTATTTTCAATTAATTTTTAAATTTTAAAAAATTATTTTATTAATTTAATTTTAATTATCTCAACAAAATCAATAATTAAAATTTTAATTTAAAATTATTTCATAGAGAAAATGATTTTTAAATCTAAAAAAATATTTTTATAATTTTCTTCAAAATAAAATAGGCCAGATTATAATTCCAAATAGGATAATTACATTCGTATTAACCAGTAATATGATGAAGGCTTTTTAAGATTATTTGGTTCAATTATCTGCCGTATCAATTCACAGAGGTTCATTTTAATAATATTTTGTCATAAATTAAACAAAAGAAATTCCAAACGATTTCTATTGTTTTATTAATAACAAAATTAAAATTTTCATCATTTTGCACATGAAAATTGTTTTTAAAAAGTAATTATTTTGGTTAATTGTTTTTAAATAAACACGGACTTTAATAATAAAAAATCGCCATTCGTACATTTTTTTCACTATATATTTCGATAGCATCACTATCATCGATAGGTTACCTATATACACGAGGGATGAATAACTATACAGTAAATTTATCAAACATTTCAACAAAAGCTTTCAAGAAAAAAACACTTTATATGACGAAAGGTATTATCAAGCATAATCAGTATTAAAATTATTAAGACACATAATTCCATAAAATTATATAATACAAGTTAAAACAAATAATAATTTATAACTATTCAAACAAATTCCACGTGGAATTATACATGCAATATTCAATTTTATCATTTTAGACTTAACAATAAAAATTATTGAAAAAATTATTTGCTTTAAATAAAATTTTAAGATCATACTTATAAATCAATTATTAAATAATAATCTACTTTTAATTACTTAATTTTTTTATTTTTACTCAAAAACTTCTCGAATGGTGAGACATGGCTAGTAAAATCTATGTGAAACTTCTATTTATTTTTGCTCGCATTTTCATCATGAACTATCATATGAAATATCTATTATACTAGAAGTCATAATCGTTTCGACTTATATGTCGCATCATCATTGGTAAGGATGAGTTTGATCGTGAATTATACATTGTCAGTAATGCACAAATTAAAATTCATGTATAAAGTCAAATGTTGAAATAATCATACTATGAATAAGCAATTGTTATGACATTTTCTTTCCTGCAAGTAACAGTTTTTTTTAAACATTCTTCAGTGAATTCTAAAGGAATATGAAATTAATACATACAACAATTCAACTCGTAAGCAAAGCTGACCAGTAAATATAGTTGATAATATAACTAAATTTCAGATTTCTGCAACAATTATATATTATCCTTTATTTGCTATTAAAATGACTGCATTTCATTGAGAATTTCTCCTTAATTTAAAGTTGTAATTTAAAAATAATTCATCCGTATTTGCTTTCTAATGCAGGGAATGTACTTAATTTGAAATAAGTAAAAACTATTTTAGTTAGACGATAATATAACTTTAACAGAGTAAACATGCAAGTTTTTTTCTATTTTAACAAGTTTTTTCTAGAAACTGATAAACAATATTTATTTCTGGAGAATAAGCAAAATATTAATTTTAACGAAATAAATAATCAAAAATATGAATTTAAAGAATTTACGTAATTTTTATAAAATAGGAAATAGACATTGAAATGTGTGAATTTTTGGATAATTTATTTTTAAAATATTTCATTATGGTTATTCAATGCTCTAGATCAGTTTTCACAAACCTTCTTTATACCATGTCCCATCGTAATTTTTTTCAAAAGTCATATGCCCCATCGGCCTCTTTTAAGTAGCTCTCAAACTTCGATAATCAGTATTGCCAGTATGCAAAAATAACGGTCGATGAAATTGCTGTTATGCACGTTGTTATATTTAGTCATGAATTAGCATATTAATATTATAAAAATATACGTGGAATAGTTGATAATTGCTGACGTCATCTACCTCTGAAGCGTGATGCCTCACCATGGAAAAACACTGCTCTAGAATCTAGAGTCTAGATATTATTTATTTATTTGTCTTATATACTAAATAATATTGTATACTAATACAGTTCAATATTATGATAAAATACATTTAATGATTTTTTTTTCAATTTTCCCAACTTAAAAATAACAAACAAATAACTTTCACAGAATAAATTGAAATTTAGTTTTTGTATAATTTTTTCTATTTTTCATTGCGACATATCTTCAATTAAAACAAAAAGATTTTTATAACTAAGAAGCTATTGTTTCATATATGATTTAAACATGATATTTGTGTTTCATGGAAAATTTTATTCTTATTGTAAGTTTACTTTAACAGATTTATTTTATTCACATATTTTTCTGTCAACATTTATTATATAATTCAACAATTATTTCTCAATTTGAATAATAACTCTTTCTTTCATATCTTATATTTTCTATATTATTTATCTTCAAACAAGTTACTGTTTTTGTTAATATTTTTTGTCGTACTATAATAAAAACATGATCTCGAGTAGATTTTAAAATCTAAGATTCACAATTGATCAAAAACCCAAAACCCTTTCTTCAGAGATATTTGATTATAGGTGCGCGAGCAGGAGGAAGGCCCATGAGTCCTCCTCCACCCAAGACCATAAAAAATTATTACATTTATTGTGACGTAAGTACACTGACGTTTGCCAAATTTTAAATAGTGAAATTGTCTAAATTATTACTGAAAATATTAACTACAAATGAGCTTACTAAGTCCTCAGGATAATAAGATTGACTATATAAAAGCGCATTGACTATATAAAATAAGCGGCACCCTTGTAGAAAATACAGTATATATCTACAAGTTACTTGTCTTTTTTGCCTTTTTTTCTTGTTGGCAGTTGGTATGAAACTTGAATATCCACTGTGAGGAGTTAAAATTAAAATGTTAATTAAGAATTATTTCATTATTAAATTTTGTAAATTAAAAGTGAAGCTTAAATTATTTGAAATATATTAGAATTAAAATGGTTTAAAATTAAAATGAATATTTTAATTTTAATTTTGAAATAAAATAATTTTTAATAAAATTGCTATCAAGTATGAATGTGGTATGTTAACGGTATGTTAACGGTATGTTGATAGTGTTTGAAATTAAAATTTAATAAAAAGAAAATGTCCCAAGAATATTTGTTTATATAAGCAGATTTAATGAAAGACAATTTTGGATTTATTTAGTCTTAGTTATTTATTTGATGACAGAAGAATTGAATGTTATAGCATCTAACATCCACCAAGTTGTTAACTTAAATTTAGATGATATACTAAATGAATTGACAAAACTTAAAAGAAAAATGAATATAAATATTTAATCTTAATTTTTTTATTTGCATACTCTATCGCATATTAAAATTATTAATTTTCCAAATATGTGTATGTATTTATTCCTCTTCCTATCCAAAATGAATTTAAAAAGTATTTAATATTTTATTTTCTCATGTATTATATATTGAAAATGAACTAGATCCTTAAAAATATTTTTTCTCGAGAAGATGCCCAAGCGAAAATCCTGGTTGTGCGCATGCCCTATTATCCTTATAAAGTTACATACATTTCTTTTATCTTTATATTAATATTGTGTAAATTTATGAAGTATTTATTAACTGATATCGTCCATCTATCCACAATACCTAAATTCTTATGTTTTGTTTTAATTTGTTATCAAAACAAGCCCAGACTGCAGTTGTCTATTAATTATCAATTTTTGACATTTTAGAATATAAATCATTTTACAAACCTGGTAAAAAAAATGTAATATCATGCGTGGATCAAATGAATAAATAAGTTGGATTCATAAAATATATATTTCAAAATAAATTATTTAAATAATAAGAAATATTATTGAATTTACATTTTTAAGTAATTGGCGATAATAGAATTTTTAATTAAAATTATAAATAATTCAACATAAACAGAAAAATATGTTTAGTGCGAACAGGTATAGACATGAATAGCATGAAGTCAAAAGCAATGAGAAATAAACGAAAACACACTTCAAAGTTACTTACAAATAGACACTATTTAGGATTCTCATCCGTTAACACATTAATGATCTGTTTGCAAATCAATAATAATTCCATAAATTTTATTTAATGAACTATACACTCAAAACTTATCTTTTCTTTTGTTTCTTATTTAAATAAATTTCAATTTTTCTTTTAAAATATTTTTCGATAAAAATATTTTTTAAAAATTCTAAATTTCAATCTTTTTAACATATTCTTCGATAAAAATATTTTTAAAGTTTAATAAAATTTCTAATTAAAACTTTAGAATCTTTCATCTTCTTCATAGACACATTTATGTATTCGGCTATCTACTTTTAAGAATGCGTTCAATATTTATTACTCCAATGGAGTGAATATGGAAATTATATTATTTTTATTTCTATTTAGATATCTCACATCAATTAGCTGATAGCAGAAATTCGTTGGAAGAACCTTTCAAATGATTGTCTATATAAGCCAAGTCAATCATCAAATTTTCCAGGATACAGTCCATAGATTATAACTATAATGCTCGCAGCCAAAGTTTTCTATGTTCGAATATGTCAGTCAATTCACAGGATCAAACGCACACTGATGAAAACAAGTCAAGTTGGCCAATTTCCAATAAAAAGTTAAACATCTAAAATAAAGAAATAAAAATTGTAAAAAATCAAAGTTTCATTCATATTTTTATATAAAACATCGCTTATTTGGAATATAATTTTCCTGTTCTTTTTTTATAAAAATTACTGATCTCTCAATAGACTATGTGAAGTTTTGCATTTATTTGAGGCATTAGCTATAATATTGTTCAGAAAATTGTAGATTCAATTTTATTAGAATAAAGCAATATTCTCTTTCTTATATTTATTTTATATTATTTATCCTTTTTCTAAATATTTTAAAAAATTAATTATTTAAATTTTTGAGTAAACAAAATTAATTGTATATATTTATATGGTTTTAAAGTAGCAGCATTAATTCAAAAAAATCATTAGTAAAATATATGATGGGCCTTTCCTGCAAGTTTCAAGTTTAATCAAAGCAATAATATGTGAATTTTCGACTATGAAATACTCTTTTAACCAAGAAAACTTTAGCAAATGCACAATTTAAAATTGTAAACATTGAAATTAAAAAACAAATTTGGACTCAGCTTCAATTGGTTCTGATACAGGTAAAACATTTTCGTAATAACCTGAAAAAATCAATCGTGTTAAAATTGCTGATGTGGCCTTTTCAATAAAGTTTGAAGAATCATGCTATAAAAGGGATTGGAAATATCATTACTTATTCAAGAATCTTAGCATTCGAATTTCGTAAATCAGTACGGATATTTTAAAAGATCAAAACGTGTCTCACTAAAAACATCTCTCACTTCCATCATATCTGTATTCGAGTTCAAGAACGTTATAGACCGAATGCATTGACCATATTAGTAAGCACATCAATAGTTGTAAGAGTAAAATAGGTATGTCTGATTTTAAAATTTCATTAAAGATTTCAATAATTATTGGTAACGTGTAATTAAATATTTTAAAATTTAAAAAAGAATATATTATTCGAATTATAATTTTTATAATTTTAAAGAATGAATATATTTTTATTAAAAAAAATTAATATAATTAATAATTATACAATCATTAATTTTTTCACGAATCCTTAATTTCTACAGTTATTATATATTACCTGATGATGAGATGAAAACTGTTAAAATATACGGTGAAACGAATGTTTGAGTTGGTTCTTCTTATAATCAATCGTTGCAATGTATTTTTAACTATTATATCAATTTAATGATTTGATAATATTGGCAATATTGTTATCTTCAAGGAATATGATTGAAAAAAACACGAACAAATGAAGTTGTACAAATCCAAATAAAAATCCAATATATTTACAGATTTCAATGTTATATTATAAGCATTGTAAAAATAAATAATTTTAACATTTTAGTCTTGGTAATAACCAAAACTAGTGAAGAATTGCCAAATTTTTACTAGTAAACTGAGAGATTATAACATCGTCAACATCTGAGCAGTTTTGGTTGAAAAAATATTATTCAGGAATGACATAGAAATGCTACAATTAATGAGAAATTGGCTGAAATAGATGTCTTACGCAATATTTTATCTAACTTGAAATCTAGAGCACAATTTGATTTTTTTTACGAAGAATTCTCTTGAAAACTGACACCTCATTTTTAAACATATAATTTTCAAAAATGTTAATTTCAAAATTAACAAAACTTATGGTGGCAGATTTATCTGTGCATCAAAAACATTTTATTTATATTGAGATTATCATTTTTAACAGATCATTACAGTTCCAATGAAAAATAACTTCTGGTTTAGCATCCTCTAATGAATGTATATTTAATAAAAACCATTCAAAATTGTATTTGGAAAATCCAAATAAAACACTCACAAATGTTCAAATGGTGTTTTTATATTAATTTCAAAGTAAATCTGCTAAATAATTTAAATCTGAAACCCCAAAAAAATAAAAGGTTCTTCACAAAAACTAAAATTTACAATTCTTAAAGAAATAATTACAATAAAATCAATTATAAATTTAAAAAAATAAACTAAATTAACAATATTAATATAAAATTCTATAATTTCTGGCTTGAACTGATAGAAATAAATCACTGATTAAAATAAGCACTAATTTCGGCATAACTTTATCATGTGCTATATCTAGAACAATAATTCATGTAAGATACTTTGAATTTAATTCGTTATGATTATAATTAAATTCTGGAAATTATAAATCACGATAATATGAAAATCGACGTTAACTTAATATCAATGAAACCATTCAACAAAAGATATGACATTAATAGCACAAATATTGGTCAATTTAATAATTATGTTTTTTTGTAGTAGTTTTTTAATTGGACTTTGCTAAAATTATTCAGAAATTCATTATAAATGGAGTTTACAATTAACAATCAAAGCAATAATCTAAATGGTACATGGAATTCCAAAGTAAAACAGATATACGCCTCTAATGATTTCTGTAATGTCACTACTTTATTATATTATATTATTATTTTGGTATAGTTGAGATTTTTGTTGCTATTTTACTGCCGTTATTAGTATTATTATTATTGTTTTTAGTATTAGAAGATCTTCAAAATATCAAAAATATCGAAATACAATTCTCTATAGCAGTGGTCTAAATTGATAATTCCCACGCGCGGAACCACCATTTCCACATGATTTTTACGCGGAAACTGACAAAAAAATACTTACCCCACAATGAGTGGATCAATCACAAATTATTTAAATCTGTCGTAAACGTAAACAATGCCCCCTATAAGCAAAGAAAAATACCACGCACAACAATAACAAAGCAATAAAACACTCTATTTTTAATTTTTGGTTATGTTTTTTTAATATATCAGTGTAACGCTTTCTTATTGAATCATCTTATAAAAAAAATTTAATGAGGTTTTTGATGATATGTATATGAATGCAACTTTAAGAAAATGTCACTTTTTTCGCGGAACACTATAGAAAATTCCTAAGAAAAAATAATTTTTAAAAAAATAAATCAAAAAAATATCGACAGAAAATTAAAACGAATTAAGAGCTGAAAATATTTCGGATAGAATCTAAGAAACAGCAAATTAGAATTATTTTTATTAAAGAAAGTTTCATTGTAACTATAACAGTAAACTTTTCGTGTAATAAAAATTTTGTAACGTTTAAAATTGTAATTTTGTTTTCCAGTTTTAAAAATATCTAGTAGAATTACGCATATTAATACACAAAAAACCTTATTGTCCGCCTACATTTTTAAGGAGATGCCCGGACTAAACAAATTTCATACAATATCACATCAATAAGGACATAAAAAATACCTGCTTAAAGTCACTACAAGTACATTAAATCGTCAGAATAATCAAGTAAATCATTTAATGACAATATCGTACCATTGTTATCGATATCCAAGCAAATGATTGAATCCCACTAAAGATCATTTATAAATCAGAACATTTCCCTAGATATCTCATTCATCTTTCAACATTGGTATTTTATG
>CAUHTR010000636.1:0-96640 GCA_959609185.1 Schmidtea polychroa | reverse complement strand
AGTAGTGGATATAAGAACCACACCCGCCAAACCCTGCTGATCAGGACCCCCCAATACCCTTATTATAGTAAAACAACCACCTTAATTCCTTTCATTTTTAATCTTTTCTCATTTATTTTGAAAACATATACCCCTACATTTTTCGTCTTTAACCCAAAAATATAGGGAAAAAAAGGAGAAGAAATGGAAATCCACAGTTTCAGGCAAAGTTAAGCGGGTGTGGGTCTTATATCCACTACTTATCGAACATCACGTTGGCAAGCTGCCAGTTTTGGCAAGCTGCCAGATTTGAAAAATGTAAACTAAAAATATAAAAAATTTTAAAAATTTAAAAAACAAGTATCCAATAAAATTTTTTTTTAAAAAATGAATGATTATAATTGCGAGTTTGTCAAAAAATTTTTAAAAACAGAAACAGCTCTAGATCGTCCATGAAAAACAAAAGACATTATTAAAAACAAACTAAACTTAATAATTAAACTCAAAAATCTGTACTTTAAAATGCAAACGTAAGATATTTACTTTCAGGTATAATAAACATTTGAAAGTTGTATTGGAGTTCCTAAAAATAGAGAAAAATTGAATGTCCTATATGCAAATCAAATTAATATTAAAACTATTATTTAAAACATGTAAAATCATGTGCTATAAAAAACAAACCAACCATACCTAAAGAGATTCTGACTTTGAAAGTCATTCTGCAGGATTCTGATATTGACCAGAACATATGAAAAGAAAAATATATTGGATAACTTCAATCACACTGATGTATTTGGAGGTCAAAGTTTGCTCCACAATCGCAGAGTATATAAGAGAAAATAAACAAAACATAAATAAAAAACTCAATGGATAATGCTATAAGAATTCTTGTCGATCGAGATTTAATATTATAAAAATATAAAAGTTAGAATCTCTACAAAATATTGGAGAGGAGAAGGAGCAGATACATCCCCTTTAGATTATAGTGTTGCAATCATGTTTTAAAATTTATTCTCACAAAAGGAATAAATAAACCATCATGATTTATGTAAAGAGATGAAGAGAACAAACAAGAACAAATAGAACAAGAATTGGAGAGAAATCAAATTTAAGATCCATTCTTTCCAATCTATAGAAATTGGAATCTTGTGAGAGCAGCACACCAAACCAAAATCTTTTATCCTGACACCATTCCCTTCTAATTATGTTATAATGTACAGAATGGTCGATAAAAATGTTTCCAATGGGCCAATACTGCCTCATTACATCCTCAAGCAAGGAATGCTAAAGGGTTTCCAAATATAAAGAATATGAACAATGAATTAATATATCAGGACGGATTTGAAACACCCGATGGAAAATTGAATAAATTCCAAAATTGAAGAATTAAATAATCGTAAACTTAATATTTATGAAAAGTTCCATCTAAGGGGTTTTAAAACATATTGTTCCAAATTATATTTCAAATAAAGAATTATCAGAACAAGATAAAAATAGAGAAATAGATCTTTTAATATTAGAAGAATTTAATAAAGTTGATCTAAGAGATAGCAATCAAGGTTATGTTATAATGAAAGAGGATGAAGAGGCAGGCCAATGATTTAAATCTTCATGAGGAGAAGAAGATCCTGGATGATTTGAGTCGGCACTAGATGAGAGGAATGCAAGCGGGAATAGATGAGAAGGACAGACCAGACTTAGAAAGAGAAATCAACATTATGTTTTAATAAAAAACTTTCAAGTTTTATGCGCTCAAAAATCTAGCTAGAGCTGGGAACAACTTGTAAAAGATGTTTACATTATGCCACAACAAAAAATGCTATAATTAAACATGAAAGATTATGTGAGAAGAAACAAACCTTCTTTAAATTAAAATGCCCACAAACATAGAATGCATTTTAAAAATTATTCAAATTATTAGAATCATTAGGTGTAATAATAGGGACTTGGAAGCAATAAATATTGAACATGATTTAGAAAAAGAATATTTAAAAATAATAGAAAAACATAATTTATTAGATTCTTGGAGAGAGTTTGTTGGAAGGCAGGAGGGCAAGCGTCCAGTATGGCAGAGCATGAAAAACTTTCTGTGGGAAAATAGAAAATCTTATACAATAAGAACCGCTAAACAAATACCTTCAGCTTATAAACTATTTTTTAAAAGTAATTATCCTGAACTCATAGAATCTAAAGAATATTCATATAGAGGAACTTCTTCTGAAGATGCTTAAACCATTTTGTCAATAGTATAAATCACCTAGAACACGAATTATTTATAATATTAAAAACAGATTATAACATAAATTTCTCAGATGAACAATGGGAAGAATATGAAAATGCTTCAAAATTGTTGGATGTGTAACAACCATTCGTGAGCTCTAGGAATCCAAACATCTAGGAATCCTGAGTCTTTGAATCCTGAGTCTTTGAATCCGAGTCTTTGAATCCTGAGTCTTTGAATCATGAGTATTGAATCCTGAGTCTTGAATCCTGAGTCTTGAATCCTGAGTCTTTGAATCCTGAGTCTTCGGATGTAGAATCTTTAGACCCCGAGTCTTCTAACATAGAACCTTTGGATATTAGACCTTCAGACGTTGAGTCTTTGAATCCTGAAGTCTTATACCAGGATTATTGAATAGAAGAACATTCAGATAAAGTTCTGATCATGATCATTTTAAAAGTGAAAATAATTATCGAGGAGCAGCCATAAAAAATGCAATCTTAATTGTCACACTCCTAAATTTATAACCGTTATATTTCATAATCTTTTTGGGTATGATTTGCATTTATTTATAAGGCTCAGCTGTAAAATGCTAAAAACTCTTTCAAGTGTTATCGGCTTAACAAAAGAAAAATATAAATGTGTGCAATATGGTTGTCTAAAAATATAGACGGTTAAACTTTCTTCAAATGTCTCTAGATGCAATAGCTAAAACAATGAAACCAGAAGATTTTTAAATATACAACAGAGCATGTTGTGAAAAAAAATAATATTCCTCCAGAAGAATATTCTACATGCCTAGCAAAAGGAGTATATCCATATGATTACAGAATCATTAAAGATATAATGAAACAAAATTACCAGAGAAAGAAGTATTCTATTCAAAACTACAACTATCAAATATTACAGATCAAGGAATATTCTCGAGCAAATAAAATGTGGGAATTATTCAACTGTAAAAACCTTGGAGAATATATGACATGTATTTATCCTTGATGTTTATATTTTAGCCGACTGTTTGAAATCTTTGAATACCTTTGAATTAAAAACCATATAATTATATAACACTGCCACGTCTAGCTTGGGATATAATGTTATATAATAAATGGATTTCTGGGGATTCTGATAAGAATAAAAAAATAGAATAATAAAAGATGCTGACAGGTTTAATCTATTTAAAACAAAATATAGAGGAGTATTGCTTCTGTAATGGGGGATAGAGAAATAACCACAAAATAATTCCATAACTCTTATTAGAAAATATTTTAAAGATATGATGCAGACTATATTAAAATAGAAACTCCAGAAGATTCTAAATTAATAATGGAGGGTTAACCGACATTTTTGAAATACTTTATGTCGATGCAAATGCTCTATATGGGGGTAAAATGAGTGAATATTTACCAACTGGTGAGTCTCCTGGGTTGATATTCTAAGAAAATGAAAAACTAGATGCTCTTATAAAAAAAAATACATTAACCCCTAAAGATTCTGATATCGGATATGCTATAGAATGTGATCTCGATACCCAAATAGAATAAATCTAGAACTAGATTCTTCCCTATTCACCAATAAAAAGAATGATAAATCTAGAAGAACTTTCACCTTGGCAAATCTTAAAACTTATAGCAACTGCAATAAAACTTTTATGTGACCAAAATGATAGAGAATATTATCTTTGTCATTATAGACTCCTTCAATTTTATCTTTCCCACGGAATGCGTTTTGAAGAAGATCATAATATTATAAAATTCAAACAAGCACATTTATGAAAAACTCATAGAAGGAAATATCGAGAAAAGAAATGAAGCAAAAAAAGTTGGAAATATCTATCTAGATGTGATTTATAAACTTTTAAATAATGCAGTCTTGGCAAGACTATGGAAAATGTTGGACAAATACACACGAATAGAAACTCCTAACAAATACTCAAAAGGATTTTAATAGATATAACGAATGCTTGGAAAACCAACATTTAAAAAAATGCTGAAGTATTCTCAAAGAATTAGTTGAATTGAATATACAAAATAATGAAAAAACTTATAATAAACCAATCTCTATGGGTTTGCAATCTTAGAGCTTTCTAAATTACAAATGTATGAAGCTATTATGATGTTTTACTCCTCCTTTTGGAGATCGAGTATGCTTATGTGCAATGGATACAGATAGTTTCTTTTTTAAAAATACATGGTAAAGATGTGAAAAAAGAATAGCTGAAAATCCTACACTTTCAAAACTAATAAATTCATCTGGAGAATTATTTGCCTTCAAAGATGAAAAACCAAATAAGATAATATTAGATGCAGTATTTATTAGATCTAAACAATATTCTCTTGAAGAGATGGAAAAACCAAAACAGAAAAGCAAACCAATTAAAATCATGTATAAAATCCAATAACTAAAGAAACAGATGAAATGGATTATACATTTGAACGACCAATAATAACAAATGGAAAAACTTTTAAAGATAATAAATGTAAAGGGATACAAAGAGCAGTATCTAAGAATATCACTCATCAAGATTATAAAAATTGTCTAAAAGAAAACCATCAAGATAAAATAGAAGAGGTTCATCAACTTAAATCTGAGAAGCATAATATGTATCTACAAGAATCGGCTAAGATATCATTATCTAATTATGATGACAAAAGATTCATCTTAACCGATATGAAAACAACTCTCCCAATTGGAAATGATTTAATTCCAATAATAAAAAATTTGGATAAAATAAATGAATTTTATAACTTAAAAATTACCGATCTGGATATTTATAAAGTCGAGATTATTTATCCAGAGGTCCCACCACAATTTGATTATCTTGATAATAAACCTCTATATCCTCAAGTTAAAAACTCAATCTCTATAGAGGAAAATGTTTCAACACTGAAGAAGAATATATAAAAATCTAACTGATGAAGAATTTTAATTATAATAAAAATCAGTTAAGTAGACTTTCAGTGACTTTCAGTCATGACTGAATCTATTGTTTTTTAGATTTAAAAATGAGTAATCCAATCCTGACTAATGAAGATTTAAAAATAATATATGAAAATATAAATCATATTATAACGATTCAAAAGTTATTTTATCTAAACATTATTTAATGATTTAATTAATGAATTTCTTCGATTTAAAAATAATAGTATACAGATCTCAAGAATATTTCTTATTAAGATTTTTATTATCGTTTGTCTCATAGTAGAATCCGAAGTACCTAACATTTTACAAATTTGAGATTGAGTAAAATTAGGATTCTCACTTAAAATCTTAGTAAACTCTAAAGCCTTTTTTCTTTTAATAAAAACATGTTTAATTTAGAAGTATCAACTATAGCAACTTGATCTACTTTTTTTAAAAATACATCCATTTTATAAGTAAGAATTCTTAACCATTTTTCTCGAGATGTTTTTTTATTACTTATAACATTAGCCACCATGCCCTCCCTTTTTAATCTTATAACCTCATTCTTTATATCTTGTATTATTTGATTTGATTTCATTATTTCTTCGTCTGTCAGGATTCCATCTTCCAAAGCTTTTAATTGAAATAAAAATAATTTAGAGATTCCTAATTCTATTGATAAACAAACTTCTCTATATAAACTTTTCTTTTTAGAAGTATAAGATAATGAAACTATTTCAGTTAAGAACCCATCAGCTACAGAAATACTTCCAAGTATTACAGGTGCAAGAGTAACAACTGGTAAAGTTATGGGTAAAATAACTGTTAATATTGCAGATGCAAATCCTAAAGAATAAACCTATAATTTTTTAAACTGTATTCCCTTTATTCCACTCTATTTTTAACCTTTTTTTATAATGCTTTAATAAATCTTGTAAATGTAAGGTTTCTGATTTAAATTCTTTTTACTCTCATAATTTCAAGTTCTGTGGGAGCGAGGCCTTGGAACCTTGTGACCTTCGGAATAATATCCTGATGATCTCATTCTGGAGGGGACCTCTGGGTATAATTTTTCTTCTCTTACTTCTTCCATCTTTTGGACTTTGTCCATTTTAATAATTAAAAAAATAAGACTTTATTCTTGTGAGCACCATCTGGCACCAATACTCGGATATCAAAAGAAACTCTTGTTGAGAGGATATCTTTATACAATTCTCTCAATGCTTTACGAACTTCATCAACATCAACCTTTTTTTCATAAAATATTAAATCTATATATTGTACAAGTGTGCTTTTAAAATAATATTCTTACTTTTAACTTTATGTAGTCCATGTGAATGAGTATTAACATACCAATCTCCGTGTGGTAAATCATAACTAGTCATTATAACATCACCCTTTTCAAGCTTACTATTATAATCACATTTCACAAACCATTTCATTCTTTCATTATCATCATCAAACAAAAAGAAATAAGGATCAATAATCTTTACAACCATAAAAACACCCCATTCTTTACTGTTTGTTGTTATTAAACTTGGTTCTATAAATGTTTATATGTATGGGGTAATAATGTTTTATTCTGTTCTAATTCAGCAGCTCTTTTTTCTAATACTATGTGTGGTGTTAATGTGTGTTCCATGAGACTCTAAATTTGAAATTCTTTTATTAAATGATGTAATCATCTCATTTATTATATTATATATTGTATTAAATTTAGTATTCATAATTTGTTTATCTTTAGAATTTAATATGCTAGTATTTAACTTACAACTTGTTCAGTTAACAGACTTTGTAACTTGTCAAATTTATCATTAAATCGTTGTTCGATATTATTAAGCTTTGATTCCATTGAATCCATTTTTGTTGTAATGAACTTTCAATCTTGTTGTTGTTAAATCAGTATAATTTTTAACACCATCAACATATTTCTTATTAACTGCATCAGCTTATCAAGTTGGAAAAGATAATTCTTTTATCTTGTGTGCATTTAAAATTAAATCACCCTTCATTGAATCACCTCTTTCATTAATATATTTATTTTCTGTTAAAGTTAATATTTCTTCTGTATTAAACCCTGTTTTTATTGTTCCACCACCTCTATTACATGGAATATAAGAACTCATTTATTAATAATTTAAAATGACATGTGGAACTTCGTATTCAAACCTGTTTCAAATGTAAATACATTGAAATCTCTTCTCCATTAAAATCAATCAATTCTCCTTCTTGATTAAGAATTTTAAAATTAATATCCATTATATATTTTTCTACATAAGGTAAATAATTTGGAGGATTCATTCTTTCAACTATTTATATCCCATAGGAACTGTGTTTGAGGGAAAGGAATATAAAACATTTGTTTGTTTACCATTATTATAAGAACCAGTTATTACATCGCAATGAATATTTATTGTGTTTGTATTTATTATTTTTATAATATTTTCTGATGTTATATTCTCAACTACAGTGTGATATAATGGTTTCGTGTAAATTCCTAAAATTGTTCTAAAGAAACTATTATTTTGAAAATGAATTCCTATATTCTCTAAAGTCATTATACATTTTGAAGTTGGTAAATCCATTTTAATTTTAATGACTCCATTTGTTTTTTTAGAAAGTATATTATTTAAATCTTTTATCTCATAAGCTCCGGGTTCGATTGTTATTATAATCTTATCTGTAGATTTTGGGCTTATATAATAAAATATGTTATTATCTTTAGTTATATTAAAAATAGTATTATAAGCACAAAACCATAATAGTCCTAATTCATAATTTAAATTTTGATCTAATTTAATTGAATCTTGAAAGTTTATAGTAAAGTCTGATTCTTTTGAATTTATAGATAAAGTTCTTGAATATTTATCTGACATTATGTTTACCATTTTTTTTAAATTATCTTCCGGAAGGTTGCGAAGCTCCATTTTCATAGTATAGATTTTAAATCATTATAAATTTCTGGATTAAGGAAGTGAAACCTTCTCCTTTGGATTTATTCAATCTATACAAAACATATAAGCTTAAAATACCACATATTTTAGTATTATTAGGTTGAACTTGTAAAGAATTAAAAGTGTAGTCCGAGAGATAGTCTTCAACTTCTTTAGTGGGTTTAATCCCAAAAGAATCAAAGTATATAGATTTATTATATATACAAACCCAATGAGATCCTTTTTCATTTGAATTTTGATAATTTATAATGATATTCTTTGGAGTGTCTTCTTTCAGACTCGACAATTCATCATTCATTAATATTTTTATTTTTAAATTTAAATAATCTGCATAATCTTTAAATCAAAATTTGTTTTTGTATTTATTCCAAATGTTTTTAAAAAATCTAATATTGAAGCTCATTTTGTATTTTATAACTTCGTATTTATAACTTCGTATACTTATTAAATTTATCTTTTGAAATTATTCCTTGTTTTACATAATCTTAAAAATCTTTAAAATATCAGAATCTAAATTATTATGTCCTGCTTTTTTAGCTGCTAATAGTTTCTTAATTCAATAAAAAGATTATAGGGTTTATGTCCTTCTCCTTCCATGATTTGAATTTGAGGGCCTGTTGTTATCTCTATCTTTTATTTCTTTAAATCTTGAATATGTTTTGCTTTAGGGCTACCATTTATTAATTTTATTAGTTAAATTTATCAATTTCTTCATTCTTGACACATCTGGAATATATCCGAAATTAATCCATGAAAATCATCTGAAAGTTCAATGTCAACACGCTCTCTATTCATAAAAGTATTGTTGAAATAATCGATGGATATTTTTCTGAATTTAAATATATATAAAAATTTTGATTATTACTTGTTATTGTTTGAAAACCTCTAGGATCATAACCTATAGTAGGTATAATTGATGGAGCTAGTGATGTATTAATTTTAAAATTAATTGGAGTCTTATGAGGTGTTAATCTTGAAAGAAATTCATCTTCTTCTAAATCAATATTATTTCTACGTTTTTTTCCTACTAATCTTAGTAATTCCTTTTTAGGGCTTCTATAGCTTTATGTTCGGGATTTAGAGGAGCTTCTATAGTTTTAAGTCGGCCTCTATAGCTTTAATTGTTGGTCCTTGTTGTTGTTGGATTACCTCATTTTAATATTATAGATTCAGTGTATCTTTTTTATTATACTTGTTTTGTTCTGAATTGTAATTTTTTAAAAGTGCTAATCTTTCTTCATATACCATTTTAATGGTATTAAAAATGGTATCATTGTTCCTTCCAAGGTTTTAAATACAATCCTTTACCACTATTCTGTGGAGTTCCTCCAATTTTACAAATACACCCATTCTTAAAGATTTACATATTTTTTTTAAAATCATCTTTATCTTTTGATGATAAAGATTCAGATGTTGAAATTTGATTTTTTAAAAAATCATTTAACCTCTGCCATTATATGGATCAGATAGAGACCTTTGCCCTGATATGGATTAAGATAGAGACCTTTTCCAACGGACACTCCCCCTTTAGCTTTGCCCTACCTTCATTTTCTCGATTTCAGTTTGTAGTTTTTCTTTTCTAGGTCTGTCTTTTGAGATTCTTTAGCTTTTTGAACTGTAGTTGCAATTCCTCCAGCTATTCCAGCAGCACCTGATAGTCCGGCAATGATTGCAGGTATTAAAGCCGCCAGAGGAAGAATACCATCCTTCCTTTAGTTTTTCTTTAACTTGTTCTTTTACATGTTTTCCAATAAAATATTTTTTACCAGAGATTACTACTGATTTATTTTTATTTGAATTTATTAATTCTTGCAAAGATTCCTCTGTAGGGTTTTGTGTTGTCATTTTATAATAAATAAAAATGGATACTTGGAAACCAATTTTAAATAGACATAAATCTAAATTTAATAATAAAGTATTTCCTGATAATTTTAGATGCTTAATTATTGGATCTTCTGGATGTGGAAAGAATGTTCTTCTTATGAGAATGTTATTAGAAGATGGTTTTTTTGGATTATAATAATTTAATCTTTTATTCTACAACCATAATCAACCAGAATTACAACTTTTGAAATGTGGATTTGAAAATAAATTAACTAAAAAAGCAATAATTGATATTTTTAAAATCAACATACATATCCCGAAGAGGTTTTTCATCCTTGTGATATGGTTGATTGGTACAAGGAAAAGATTTTAGAATCAGATATTAGTAATAAAAATGATTATATAAGGGATGGAATCCAGGTCTTATTCTCTAATAAACCTGAAGATGTTTTACATTGTGATTTACTTCCTAAAGATAAAAAGAATCTAGTTATATTTGATGATGTTGTTAACATGAAAAATCAAGAGATTCAAAAGAGTTACTTTACACGAGGTAGACATAATAATTGTAATGTTATTTATATATCTCAAACATATTATGCTTTAGATAAAAACTCTATAAGAAATAATTCTAATTGTTTTATATTTTTTAAATTAGACAAGCGTGATAAGAATATGATTTATAATGATTTATTTTCAAATGTTGAACCTGATAAGAATATGTTTGATATGTTTGTTGATAATCATTGGAAAGAAAAATATAATTATATTTATTTGGATAGAGAAGAAGCTGAAATATGGAAAAGTTTGTTTTAGGGCTTGTCGACTTAAAAATCTGTTTTCTGTAGTTCATTATTATAAAATCTACCTAATATTTTTTCATTATTTAAATCAATGATGCTATATGTTATTGGAGTTGTATAATGTATTTTATTTATAATAAAAATTTCATTTGTCCATTTTGCTGTGAATCCTTTTTCAAATTTATTTTTATATTTAAATATTCTTACTCGGTCACCAATTTTAAACTTTGGTTTTCAATAACATCATTTTCAAACAGGATTTATGAGTTCCAAAGGATTCATGGAAGCATTTAAAGGTGTTAATTTTATAGAACTATGTACATCATTATTATATTCATTTACAATCTTTTGTAACAATTCATTGTTCCATTTTTGTTTTCCAATAGCAGTAAAATATTTCCACATTTATTTTTTAATGTTCTATTTAATCTTTCAACTACGACTGCTTTTCCTTCGTTTTCTGTTGAATATAATTTAATATCATTTTCATTTAAAAACTTTGTAAAAACTTTGTTATAAAATTCTGTTCCTTTATCACACCATAAATATTTTGGAATTCTTTGATGTTGTTCAAATATATTTTCAAATGCTTCTGTAATAGAATATCCTGTTTTATTTTCTAAACATCTTGCAAAAGCAAATCTTGTATATAAATCTATTACTGTTAAAATTATTTTATATTTTTCAGGGTCTGATGATTTGGTGGCATAAAGACTAAATCAGCAGACCATGTTTGATCTTTTTCATGTACTTGAACTTTTAAATATTTTTTATTTTTTCTAAATTCATGGTGTAATTCATTAGCATATTTTATTTCTGATTCTGTTGGGGTTTGTAAACTAGTCTTGGCTGTACTCTCGAGGGATCTTTCAATCTCTGCTTGTTCGATAATCTTTTATTAGCAACATCTTTTGCTTCCTAGGAAGTCTTGCACCCATGGTGATCGGACTGGTCCTAAGCCTATGAAAATCTTACCTTTCATTGCTAATTTAACTAGAGCTCTTTGAATCTTTTCTTGGGTTGATGGGTTTTGGATACTATTTAAATCATGTATTAAATTCACATCTGCAACATGTCTATCTCTAAGATTTGTTGAATTGTAAGCAATATCATGTTTTAAAGCTGCTTGGTCGATTCTATTTATTGGTTCTTCTCCTTGTTTAGGATTATTATTTTCATCTAATCTAATATCTAATCTTGTTCCTGGCCCAGTATAATTGTGTTTAAATAAATGTCTTTCACCTGGATATTTTTCTGTAGTAAAAGGTTTTAATATTGAAGATGTTGTTTTTGAAGATTGTAGATCACCTCCTGTAATATCAACTCTCGTATGTTTTTTAGTTTTAAGATGACTTGCTTTATGGTGTTTTGTAACTTGACAATGACAAGTTTCGCATCTCCAATAGGGTTTATTTAAAGACATTTTAAAATGTTAAAATATCAGGGATTATATCAAGAATCTCCCCTAACATTTTCAATAATTGAAATCTTTCCACCATATAATTTCATTTCTATTTTATTTTCTTCTAATATTAATGTATATACTTTAGCTTTAAAATTAGAATCCTTTGTTACATGAAGTGTAACATCAACATTATTTATGGCTAGGCGATCATCTTGGTCTGAAACATTTATACAAAATATAGAATATAAATTTTTGAAATCTTCTAAACTTAATTGCGGTTCAACTTTGAAATCATAACATGTTTCAATATAATTTAGATATGGGAATATGTTTTCATTATTTTCAATATTAAATTCCATTCTATTTATTGGATAATAAGAACTATTTAATTGAATTTGGATTGTTTTTAAATTATCATTTCCAATCTTTTGAATAAACAAGTTGTTATTTTTTTGAAATGATGGATCTGTTTCTTTGAATCCAATCAAGATATATCTTGGTCGGTATGCTAAATTTGCCACCTTTATAGAATATGTTGAACCCTCTGTCATACTAAATTCACTACAGATTCTATTTAAATAATTTACATTTATACAATTGTTGGAATTTAATCTTTCAAGGAGTTTGATTTCAGAATGTGGGTTTAATGTCCATTCAGGTATATGCAATTCAAGTGTTGATACTTTTAATTTAGCTGTTGTGTCTGCAGCTCCATAGAACAATCTTTTATCACCTTCTACTCTATTACAGATGAGTTCTATAAAAACATTATGAAGTACACGGTTATAATTTTGAAGGAATCCAAATAAGTGTTTTAATTCAAAATAACCTTCAAATTTTTTAGATTTATAAAGTTCAGCTCTTTTATGGTAACCATAATTTATATCTAAACCATCTTTATCTAAATCCCCTTTATTAACATCAGGAATCCAACCTGTTAATTCACCATATTCGTTTTTATAATCACAACCAGTTAAAATAAAATTTAACATTGTAGAATATACTCCTGGATGCAAAACAGTTTCAATTTCTGATGATCCTAGTTTTAATCTCATGTTGGAGAATAAATTTGGAAAGAAATTATTTTCTAGGGTTATATCTTTGTTTGCTTCAATTTCTAATTCAATTTTATAATATAATTTGGCATTACAAATATCTATTGGGTTTGATGTTTGAAGAGATTGAAAAACTATATCACCCCTACGATTTAAGTTTGCAATAGATCCTGAAGTTGGCGAGATTTTTAAAATATCATTTTTTTTAATTTCATGAGTAAATTCTTTATTATAATCAAGATTTAATTTATTTTTTTCTTGAATTTTGAGATTTATATTATTCATTTTTATATATTAAAATTAATATATCCAATAAAAAAAATATTTATAAAATGACTGACTTAATTGAAAGAATGAGAAATGAATTGAATGAAGTTAAACATAAGAGAATGAAAAGAAGAGAAGAAGAACCATTAGAATATATCAAAGAGTTGATGGTAGAGAATGAAAAGTATCGACATTTTTACATGAAAGCTGTAGAAGTTGCTGAGATAAGGTTAAAGAAAATGAAACAATTACGGGAAAGAGTTAAAGAACTTGAATCGATTATTTATAGTTGTAAAAATGACAAAAATTTGAAACCTGATAGCGCAGTGGGCTAGGCTGGCACAGTGGTTCAAATGGATAGTGGTTCAAATCACATCTGAGGTTAGTTTTTTTTCAACATAAAATAATATTAAAAATTTGAAAAT
Organism: Schmidtea polychroa; assembly: GCA_959609185.1. Taxonomy (NCBI): domain Eukaryota; kingdom Metazoa; phylum Platyhelminthes; order Tricladida; family Dugesiidae; genus Schmidtea; species Schmidtea polychroa. Next base: position 82,806 of record CAUHTR010000636.1, on the reverse strand, counting down.
AATATTGAAAATAGTGTGGGTATCTTATATTTATAAAGTACTTGTATATTTTATTTTATTTATTTTATTTTATTTTATTTTTTTATTAATTAAAAATTTAAAAAATGACAAAAATCCAAAGTCTAATAGCGCAATGGGCTAGACTGGCACAGTGGTTCAAATAGATAGCGGTTCAAATCCTAACTACGGTTAGTTTTTTTTCAACATAAAATAATATTAAAAATTTGAAAATAATATTGAAAATGGTGTGGGTATCTTAAATTTATATTTTATTTTATTTATTTTTATTTTATTTTATATATTTTATTAATTAATTAATTTTTAAACATAAATATGAAAAAAAAAATATTGAAACGGGTGTGGTGGCGAACCGGTAATTATCGCCACCAGTCTTTCGAACACCCCCGGATCGATTCTATAATGTGCACATTTATTTCTCAGTTGTTTTCGGACCTCTTTCGGATTCACTTTCGAATTCATTTGTACTTTTGAGCAGCACGCTTAAAACGCCGATGAAATCGTGTTCGAGCGAGAAGCGAAAAATAAGGTGTGCTGCTATTATCAAATTGGTTCTGATGTGTAAGTCTGGCCAGCTTGTATATTGGAAGAGATTCGATAAACGAAAGAGGTTGAAATAAAAAAAAAAAAAAAAATGATCCGGATCAAAAAAAACTGTTGAGAGGACAGTGGGAAAAAAAAACAAATACCACTGTCCTCTCAGAGCAGTTTTACTATTTCATAAAATTTTTTATTCTTCAAGATTAAGATTTATAAAATTATAAATTAGTCAAATAGCAACTTGCTAGTTGACATCCTCAAGTAGTGTGTTTATATCCCTAACGACCGCAAGCCGACAAACGTTTTTCATAGTTTTATCAGTATTTTTTTCCCCGTTTTATTAATATTTTTGTTGTTTTTTTAATATTTTTGTTGTTTTTTTTAAGTCTTTATTTTGAAACCAAAATGTCTTCAGAATAAAGAAATTAAAAGATATAGGTTTTTAGGGGTTTTAAGTGTTTTTTTTTACGTTTATGGGGGAAAAATAGGTATAAAACATGAAAACAGTGGGAGGCTTGTGGTCGTTAGGGATATATATCCCCACTACTAAGGATTTGGAACGGAAAAAACAACAACACTGTTCACACTAATAACATTCATAAGTTAAATTTTGTTTTTATATTATTAATGAACAATCGAATGAATTTATTTTATTTTTTGTATGATTGTTATATTTTTTAATAAATACTATAATTTTCTGTAATACTATAGCTTATATTAATATTCCCCCATATTAAAATTCTAAGATTTTTGTAAATAGGGTTCCGTCAAAAATTTGAAATCAAAAAGGATGCCGCGGTGAAAAAAACTTTGGGAAACGCTAATCTAGATTAAAAGAAATTCTCAGAGACATTTATTTAAATTAAAAATATATAAAATTTAAAAAACGTTTTAAAAAAATTTTAAATTAAAAATTAAATGTAAAAAATAGGAAATATAATTAAAATATAATTATAAGAAATATAATTAATTAATAACCAATAAATTTAATATATACGAAATAAATTTATTTTTCCCCAAACAATAATTTATAAATTTAATAATGATCAAATTCACATGAAAAAGGTAGTGCCGAAAATTGGTGGATATCAAAAACATCGATATATTACTGATTTATAGTTTTGAATAAATTAAAAATTATAAAGATTTTAATAAATATATTTTACTAAAATATAAATTTTTAATTTAAACTTTATACTTTAATTCAAAAATGCATTTTAAAATTTATATAGTTTTTTCGTTTCGATCTGATGATGATATTGAACTTGTCGAAATATATAGTAGAAATGATGTTTGAGTAGCGTTTTCCAATAATAATGATTATTATTATTAATATTAATAAATTCAAATTTCATTAATTAAAACAAAATCCAAAATTTTCAGTAAAATAATCACAATATTTTGTTTGAAAATCAACTGGAAATTAATGGACTGAAAATTTTGATGAGACGCCAAATATCTGTCTATGGGATATTTATATAAGTCACTCAGATTCGACATAGTCAAAATTGATCCGCTCATATAACTGCAACGGCGGGTTTGATCGAGAATTCTGATCGGATTTAATTGACATGTCAGATTTTATTTGAAAAACAATCACAAATTATTTCCATTTGCAAATTATTATTTCATTCGAATGATTTACATCACTGATGGCCATGCGTTTCTTTTGTTTTTTAATATAATATTTCTGTACTAGAAGCGGCCAATGCGCCAATAATAATCAGCAGTTGCATTGGTTTACCATTTTGAAATGGTATATTTCCTGTTGTATACACTGCTGTCTGAAAACAAAAACCTTTCCTGCTAGAGAGTTGTGTAAAGAACGAAACAGATAAAAATCTTACATTGCTATATCAAGGGTGTAAGGAGAATGAGGCAGCACATCACAGTCTATTATTTGTCGAGTTACAAAAAGTACCGTAACACAACACCTTTATTATCAATTCTGGACGCTTCTGTTGCAAGGAATCATTTAATTTTTATAGTTGCTGGCAGTATACACTAGAGGCTGTAGGAGCCATTTTTTGGTGGATATTTGTTTTTTATGTTGTTTGAACTGCCTCACCGGACTCGTACCATGATCTTTTGCGTTGGACGTTATTTTACACGATCCATTTTTCATCACCCATTATCAGTTTTCTCAAAAATGAATCGTTCAAAAATGATTACGTTTTAAGACCATGTCACAAGTATTGATACGTTGCACTAAATACTTTCTTTAAGTTCACGTGAGACCAACATATCAAGCTTTTTCGAGTATCCTAGACCTTATAAATTATCATCAATCACTATTTTTGATAAATTCAACTTCTCTGTAAGCTCACGTATGATAATGTGTCGGTCAGATTCAATGAAGACCTTCAAGCGGTTTTCATCAATTTGAGCAGGTCTACCAAAGCGCCGTGAATTGTGACAAATACATTCTGTTATTGCTTCTGTGCCATAAACTACGCATATCTTTCTACAGGTTTCTGTAGCTCTTTTACCTTATGTCGAAAATGTTCACTTTGATTTTCCATTTTTAAAATCAATCTGTTACATCTGCAATCAATCGCCTTGAAATTTTTACACAAAATAAACCTTATACCGTTTGTCCTTTATTGCACTTATACACACAAAAATAAACATTAACGTCATCTACTTTCCGGACAGCCCAATATAATATATCATTTCGTACGTTGAACGGTTATAGAATACTCGAGGAAAAGAGGACCATTAATGAAAATATTGGACTTTTTTGTGATTTTTTTTGTGATTTTTTTTGTGATTAGAAATTTAATCCTCTCGGTTGCCATGGTAAAAATTCAAAATTTAACAGAAATAATAAAAAAAAGTGAAAATCGAACAAAATTAAAATTAAGATTAGTAAGAAAAATAAAATAGATCTTTACGCTACTTAGGAGTTTTTGAAGATTTTATTTCGTTAAAATAATTTTTCGCATCAAACAAAACTCGAGAGCGCAAGTTAGAAACGGTTATGATTAAAACAACTTAATACTTATACTTGACTTTGAATTGACTTTTAATTTGATGTTTTCAAAGAAATTTGTTTTAATTAATGTAGAGAAAATTTTTGTGATAGTTTTACAATTGACTTTCGATTTGTCTGTGTTTTTCATTACATTTATGTAATATTTTTTTTCATATTTTTTCAATTTTCTTTCAATTAAATATTTATTTTCATTTAATTAAAAAGTTGGACTAAAATCAGAATATTAATTTCAAATCCTATTTTAAAATTGTCAGATTTTTACTAATTTATTTAAATTTTCTGTTGTCTGTGTTGAAGTATTTAAAACAAAAAAAAATTTAAAAAATCAATAAATTCTCAAGAATCGCCGTGAATTTCCGGTACAGCCTTTTTTTATCTTAGTGAAATTAAAAATTTATTTCTCAACAAAATTTTTAATATAATTAATTTGTTTTTAACATATAGCTTTTTGTTTAATTAATTTCTTTTATGTGTAGATTTAAACAAAATAGTGCTTAAATCTTTTTTACAAAATTTATAAAATAAAAATAATAATAATAGCTTATTTATAACTTCAGGATAATAATTCTTAAAGAATTTGTGTAAATAATAAATATTAAAATAAAATATTTTAATATATTTCTAAATAATATTTAAAATAATTATTTTAAAACCAATATCCAAAATATATTAATATTAAAAAAATAGGTTTCTAATATAAATAGTTATAAAAAATTTATAATATTTTTAATGTATTTATTAAAAATGCAGATTTAAACAATATACCTCTTTAAAGAAGATTTATAAAAACAATAAAAATAGTTTAAATAAATACGTTTAATATAATAAATTCATTATGAATTTTTATTTAAAAAATATATTTCGAAAAAATATTTTAAATATCATTTATATTAAAACAAATTTTTTTATATAATTATTTTTCATTAATTTATCACATTGGTTTAATAATCTTATTAATATGGAAATTTAAATAATAAAAAACTTAAAATTTCATAACAATAATTTAATCAAAATTATCAAATATTTTTAAATTTTAAATTATTTAATTTCCAAAGAAAAATATAAAAAAAGGAAAATACAGTCCGGTAAAATAGACACATTTTAATAATTACTTTTTTATTATAATTTTAATGTTTAATATAAATTTTGAGAATGATTTGTTTTAAAAATCTGAATAATTTTATATAAAAAATACAATATAATTATTATTAATGTTTTTTCGTTTAAAATTGTTACTGATTAAAATCATAAATATTTAATTGATGTGTAATCAAGCTTTGGTCAAAATGTATATTAAATATTTAAATATAAAGGATTAAATAACATGGCAATGATTTAATTATTAGAAAGCACCACGCAAATATACTTTAAGGAAATATATCGAACCCTACCGTAGAATAGTAAAATAAATATAGCTATAATTATTATAGCTATATTTATTTTACTATATTAGTATAATATATTAGTATAATATATTTAATATATTAGTATAATATATTTAATAAATTTACTTTAGACTCTCCAATAAAATATTTAAAAATTTCAAAAAATTTTATTATAATTTTATTTTTAACAACCAATCTATGAATTTAAAAAAGTATTAAAAATAAATTTTTTTAACTTAATAATTCAATACAATTGAAAACAACAACAAAAACAATCGAAATACGCTCAATTTAACATCCAAACTATTTAAAAACATTCAAAAAGCAAGTGCTCACAGCTTTTTGCATATTAATTTTCTGATCCAATGATCTCTTTCAAAAACGCTTCACACGTTCCCAATAATTATTTGAAAGTTTTAATAAAATTTATCGGTTATCAATATTCAAGAACTCAAGTAGAGAAATGTCAGGAAGGCTCTCCAATATATGTGGCATTGGAATTTTAGACTTATTAATAAGCACATTGCATACGTTGCACTAATTAGAAAATTATATAATTTAATTTCCAAACTGTTTGCTTATTTTTCGCTTATAATCTGTAAATTTTTATGAGTACAGCAATACCAACAGAGGTTATGTTCAACCATGGGTGACCGCAAGGGGGGCAAGTAGGGGCACTTGCCACCCCCCCCCCTTGAATTTCCCAAACCATTCTATTTTTTGATTAATTTAAACACATTTTATTAGATGCGCTCAAACAATGTGTTCATCCTCCTTATTCGCATTATTAATGTTATTTACCTTTATTTATTCATTTTTCAATTTTTCAACACTTAATACTGAATTTGCAAAGGTAGAGGATAAAAGTCCTAAACGATAATTAATATCCTTTAACTATATATTTCCTTTTTACTTAAATTCACAAAAGCTTTCAGGAGGTATAAAGACCAGTATAAATCATTGTCTCATGATATTTATCTTTGTACTCGATTGACAGATTCTCTCTATATCCCATGTGAATGCAATGTTTCTACGGCTTTACGTGCTTTTGATTTTAAAATATAAAAAATATCACCCACATATTGTTTATAAACAATGGGTTTCTCCAATTGGAAAGAAGCAATTTTCTTTTCTAGGCTTACCAAACTTCTTACCAACATTACAAGCCAGCTTTCTTTTTAATAATGAATGGTATCAGTATATGAATAGAAATACAATGGGTTCCCTTTTAGCATTAACAATGGCAATAATATTTTTGGCAAGCAAAGAAAATTCAAGTAAGAAACCTTTGAAAGAAAGAAAGAAGAATAGTTCATTCCTCTTAGTCATCACTGTGATACCGGGATAAAAATATAAAATGTGTTGCATAGTTATTGTCATTACTGATTCAGGAAAAGGATTAGGAAATTGAAATTATTTTTCTTTTTTTATTTTTCAGAAATAATATATTTTTCATAGATTTGGCTGGCATGAGATTGGCATTCCTTAGATGTCAATGCACGCAAGGAATCTCCATTCTAGCTAGGATTGCAAGTGCAGCTTTCCTATAATTCTGGCATGGATATTGCAGAGAATATTAATAGCTGACAAATTGGTATATGAAAGACTTTTTGCCCGATATGCAAATTCATTTATTCATCAACAGTTATTTCATTTCTTTATTCGGATTTTTCGCCTCATGAAAAGTCCCCCAATGACCTGGAGTGTAATTTAAAGAAAATGAACGCTAAATATATTGCAAATGGATCTAGAAAGCTCGGTAAATATACATGAAAAGAAATAAAGTCCTTTTGCTGTCGGGTTCATAATTTAGAAGGATAAAATTTCAATATTGGTAGAGAAAATATACAGAAACTTTTATTTTTAATTCAAAAAAAAGGCCAGGAAATTATTTATTATTTATTATTTATTATTATTATTATTATTATTATTATTATTATTATTATTATTATTATTATTATTATTATTATTATTATTATTATTATTATTATTATTATTATTATTATTATTATTATTATTATTATTATTATTATTATTATTATTATTATTATTATTATTATTATTATTATTATTATTATTATTTTATTGTCGATGATTATAGAATAAATAAATAGAAATTTATAAAAATAAACAATGAAAATGAGAGAATGGCATAATTATAATGAATTTAGTAGAAGTCTCCAATAGTGGAGAATCGGGATCAGAGGCATTGCAAATTGGGCAGGGCTCCATCAAGTAATTAACAACAGATTCCCATCAAATTGCAACTAATTCATGAATAAATTATCATAAAAATGAAGCGAATTAAATTTTTGACAGATTTATCTATGATTTACGATCCATCTATAATTAGCACATTATAATATAAATTTTTATTAAATTTAATGATTTTATTTTTTTCCTTGATTATTTATTTATTTGTAAAGGGGAATTATTATTAAAAAATTACTTTATTATTATTTTTTAATATTGATTTTATTACTGAATATTAATATAATAATAAATAATTAAAATAATAATAATAATAATAATAATAATAATAATAATAATAATAATAATAATAATAATAATAATAATAATAATAATAATAATAATAATAATAATAATAATAATAATAATAATAATAATAATAATAATAATAATATAAACTAACAAAAATTATTTGACTCACCGATATAAAAATCGCATAAAATTATATATTTATATCTATATCATTATATATAAATATATAAGTATATATATATCTATATATGAAATAACTTTAAAATATTAAATTTGTTTAAAAGAAATTGAAATTCCTATTGAAATGATTGGTCGTGAGATCGACCAATGAGTGAGCTAGATTTCTGAATTGGGAATATATCAAGGCATTGTAATATCCCCGATATTATCCCGATATTATCCCGATATTATCCCCCCCCCTTTATGTTACATGTTATTTTCCCGTTATTAAACACGATTTCTTATTGTTAAAAATAATTTTCAGTTATTTGCCAAACAATATTTCGTTTTTAAAAGCAGTTAATAGAGATTTCTTTGCGTGAACATCAATATGGAAACTTATTTTATCTTTGTAATTCCTTTCCTTTCCTCTTTGGCGGCATCCCGGTAAAATCATCATGGAATAAAATATTAATAAATGACGGTAAAATCAAAATTTTATAAAATTTCACAAAATATGATTTATTATTTTTTCTGAAGTTTAATTATAATATTGTTTGTATGAATGTGAAAAAACATTTGTTATCGGTACTGAAAGGTTGATATTTTAATTTGCTAAGGTTTATCACGCTTACTCCACCACCTCTTCCGTTTAACTTTTGTCAAATATCAAACTTACTTATGATTCCAAAATGTTTTAAATGTTTTTCAAATCTCGATTTCGAAATTTATACTTTTTTTCTTGAACCTCGTCGGATCTCATTAATGTCTTTATTTTGTCGTCTACGATTTCAGCATCACTCACATCAAAATCTCCAGACAAAATTTTGCGAACAAATTCTGAAACTTCCCCAGCTTTAAGACGTTTTTGTCATATATTCTGTATACTTTTCCCTAAGCTGAAAGTGTTCTTTCTTTTTCGGAAATAATAAAACAAACAAATTTGTTTGAAATTTTGATTTTTATCTCCCATTTAAAATCTACGCTAAAATAAACGAATATTAAAACTATTATATTTACATGTTTAATGAGTAAATAAATTAAAATAAATTAATAAGTAATAAATATCAAGAATCTTCACAAGCATTAAGTCTGGCATATTAATGCACCAATCAGATTCTCGAACATTATTGAAAGTTCAAATCAATGTCGAATATGCCCTAAACTTGTGTGCCATTAGAAATTGCTTTGAATATCACAATACATTTTATATTGATTAGAATTCAAATTTTTCCTTATATTACTAAGGAAAAGGGCGCTATAAAATGTATGAAATTAATTCTTGTGTTTTTACCTACGAAATTTAATTATAAAACTTATTCTTTTAAAGTAACTGAAGGATTCTATTAATCATATTAAAGTTGTATATTGTAAATGAGATTTTACAGATTTTGAGACCGGGCAAAATTTTGTCTGATAATTTTGTTAGGAAATCGAAATTCATAAAAAGAAAAGAGAAGTAAAATCGATAGATTTTTGATAATTTGTGAAAGAAATTTTCTGAGAAGTTTTTGTCGGACATTTTGCAAGCTTGAAAAGAATGCTTCTTATCTTTTTATCAGCTAGTCAATCATTTTTATTTACCTCAGTCTTACCGCTATTTTCATGTTTAGTTCAAATTATTAATTCTAAAAAAGTAAAAATATTTTATTCATAGTAAACTTTAACAATAAATTATTTATAATTAATTTTTACAGGATTTTTAGATTAACAATTTGGATTTATTTCGATACAATGTGAGTTCTATTATTTTTAAATTAAGTAATTGACAAATATAATTTATTAATCGTTTAAGAAATCTATTTTTCACAAAATTTAAGGAAAAGACGATAAAGTATTCAAAATATTTTTACAAATTTTTATAATAATCTTTACTCAGGTCACTTTCCAGAGCCTCTTTGACTAAATCGAAAATCCTTTCGAGTGACATTAATTTTTAAATTTATGTTAATAAAATTTACGATTTCCTAGTTTTTTCCCCAACATCAACATCGGACGGCAACATTGATAATGAAATTTCAGGACAATGTGAAATACGAAAAACTATTAAATTTATTAAATTTCATAAAAATTCATAAATATTTTCAATAATTTTTTTATAAAATTTTTTGTAAATTATTTATTATAATTCGTTTATTCATTACAACGATTATATATATATCGAAATTTCGCATGCATTTTTTACCATATGTTGTGTTTGTGTGTTTCAGTTTTTTTCTACCATTTCTATATTATACATTGCAAAGCTACAAATAAACACACAGACAATTTCGTGTGTTTATACACCTAACCGCGAAATATAACATTATCTATAATCTAAAAAAAAATCAATAAATATATATTATAGGAACACACCAACTTACCTGTGTGTAGAAATTTAATGCCGCGAAATTTAACATATTTATTATAGGAATCTAAAAAGTTAGAGAAAATAATTAAGCATACAAGCACAGCACACATAATGAAAAATACATACAAAATTAAGTAAAGTGTTTTTCATGCGAAATTCAGATTGATTAACATATAATTAACATATCAATATTTTTAAATTATTTAAAAAATTATGTACAAAAAAACTTTTGAATCAGATTCCGACTGCTCTACGTTGAGCTTTAGGGAAAAAGAAGTAAATACATCGTAAGATTTAATTAAAAAATAATTTAGAATATAAAATTTCTTTAGATTTACAGATATTGAAGAAGATCCTTCGACATCTTTGAATTTGTAGGAAAAAAATCGCAAATCGTAAATTTTAATAAATTATTTTAACAAATTAATATTTTCATAGAATTACAGAAATAGACAAAATTCGAAAGAAGATTACAAAAACTTAAAAAATATTTTATCCATTCTTTACTAACTGTCTTTAAAAAATAAATGTTTAGTGATTACTTTACTTATTTATAATTATAAAAATATCTAACTTACATTTTTACGAAATAAATCCAAATAAATCCAAATAAAATACCATAAAATTCCTAAAAAAACACCTGAAATNTTTTTTTAGGAATTTTATGACATTTATTTTTAAGTATTTTGGAATTATTTCGAAAAAATGTGAGTCAGATATGTTTTTAATTATAATTAAATAAATTAATTAATTACCAAAAATATGTATTTTTCTAAAATATTTTGGGGAAAATTGCCGAATATGAATAAAATAATTTTTGTAATTTTTTTTCTGAGCTCAATGTGAGGGGCTTCTTTCAGGAAAGCAAATCTGATTTGAAAAGATATTGAACCAAATTCATCTGCTCTTGAAAATTTCATTAAAAATATATTTTAAAAAATTTTCAGCGATCTTTTTTTTTCTAAAAATTGTCTAAAATAGAATTATTATAGAAACGTATCTCAGCGGTGCATTTCGATGAATCAAAAGTTTGTATGTGTTTTTTAGTATGTGTTGTGTTTGTGTGCAGTTTTTAATTTTTCTTCCACTTTTCATATTTCTATAGTATAAGATGTAACTGACTGCACTGTAAATGAGAACATTGACGTGAAATCAAAGTAAGTATGTATGTTTCTATAATGTAAGATTATTATTCTGATTGGGCAATTCTATATATGATTTTTTGGATTACTATGGGAGAAAACCATGACTGGACAAATGCTAGGCTGTTCGTAATGCATAACGTACGGTAAATGAAATATGTTGAAAGTCGCGAGGGTGAATGTGCGAAAGAAGAAAAAAGAGAAACGAGTTACTTTATATAGTACAACTATCAGACATAAGTTAAAATAACATTGAGGCTAAATTTATATATTCCATGCATAAATATTTCATTTAAAAAAATTTATTTAAATTTCATCCTATTCCATAAATTTTACTAATCTAACAAATAATTTAATGGAAATTAAGGTTTTTTTATGAAAATTTTGAAACTTTAATTAACATTATTTAAAATTTTTTAAATTCAAATTATTATCAAATTTTAATAAAATTTTAAACAACTGTTTCCTAAAATTAAAAATTGAATTTAATAAAAATAAATATTAATTTTCTAATTAATTAATTTGAATTCCATTTGGTACAACTTGGATATTTAAAATTAAAATTATTAATTTGAAAAGTTTATAACAATAAATAAAAATTATTATAAAAGAAAAAATAAAGGTTTAATTGAAATTAATAATTAATTAAATAACAATAACAATAAAAACAAAAAATATTAATAAAAACCTTTATCAAAACATTTATTACAAGTAAAAGAGTCTATTTCTAATTCTTTCATTAATGGTAACTGGATTAGATCCTTTATGTACCTTTCCAACTAACTCAGCTAATCTATGGGCATAATGCACTGGAACTGGAACTCGAATAGTTCCCATCCAATTAAATACAAATGGGTCAGGGCATAAGTAATTCTTTGTAACTCATTCGGTGAGATAGGTTCCTTAGTTCCTTTCTTTGTAATCAAGCGAGTATCTTCGAGGACATTATAATTTGTTGGAGTTGCCGTTCCTCTAGTTGTTCTTTGTGACACTAAGAAAAATTCGTAGAAATTTGGTTTGACAATTTCTTTATCAACAATAGTTCCAGGATTTGGATTATTTCCTCTGTTGAAAAGTTTCGTTCCAATTCTCTTCTTTACGATGACATAAATAATTTGAGGAGGAGGAAATCCGTTACTCTTATATATCTCCTCAATTAACTGCTTCATCGCTTCCACTTCAAAATTCTTGGTAAATTGAAGTTGGTTATCTCCAACCCCGTCTCTATATACCAATATTCTTTGAGGGAAAATGTTAAATTGCTTCTTAAAATATCCTAATGCTGAACCAAAGTTTTTACCAAGAGTCTCATGGAATTCTTGACGTCCTTTTGGTGAATTGACAAAGCTCAAATATTGAGTGAAGGATTCATTGGCTGAGAAAACAGAAGCTTGGATTGACTTCTTGCTAGATTTGTTGTGGTATGTATCTAAACCTACAATCATTGTTGGCCTTAACTTGAGTACGACAGTCCATGGGTCATATCCAAATTTGGCAAAGATTTGCATCACGGTTTTACTTGAAACAACTTTTCTCCGTTTATCATTTCTATTAGTAGCATTTCGTGTTGTTACGCACTGCGTTAACAGGCCAGTACTCATGGTGAAGGATTTGACCTTGGCGTATATTCTGTCATCTGGCACGAATACCAAAGCCATTTTTGCACATTCACTGGCACTTGTTACTGAATCATTCAAACATCTTTCCACCTCATTTGGACCGCATGTATTCACTCGTCCAACTCTTGCGCTAATTCGCATATTTTTCAATTCATATTCCACATCATTGATGAAATTCTTATATTGGAAGTCATTCCTATCAACAATCACAACGTCAATTTCGTGTTTACGATCCCGTTTTATATCGAATTGAACTCGCCCGAATTTCCAGTCATCTGCCATTTTTTCATTAATTTTGCAACCGCCACTTATTACATCAGCTCCCGGTAACTCTCTGCCCTCCATTTCTAAGGGTCTGTTGTCAATCTTTAGTTGCCATTTATTACACATTCCGTTAGCTACATCATTGTTCTTTATCCAATTACAATAAGAAGGGATATCATCTAATCTTTCACGGGGTTCTCTTTTTAAAACACACCCCAAATTCTTCTGCAAGTCCATATTTGATTTTTCTTGATCTGAAAATCCACATAAGAAACACAATTCACCTGGAATATTCAGAGTCATATCCTTATCTGCAGGAGCTTCATTTTCAACTTTTACTTCTTCACCTTCTTTTCTTCTTTCTCGACGTACTGGTTTTTTTACTCGTGTAAGAACAAAAGGTTGATCTTTTTGTGATAACCGAATGTTATAACGTTCTTTAAAATATTCAGCATAGGATAAAGTTCTACCGCTCATCTCAAACTTCTCGTCCACACTCATTTCTTTAATTTCACTTATGCGGTAGGTCTTGTTATTGTATTTAGTAATGATGTCTCTTCCTATCAGTTGATCAATGCTTCGTCTGTTATAAGATTTCATAACAGAGTTATCGTTCAAAACTCTGTTAATACGTTCAATGTATAGAAGAGTAGTAAGTTGACCACTTGGTTTTGTTCCTCTTTGTAAAGTAGTACCGAAACCTCCAAGAACTTTGAAACTATTAGTTTCATAAAAGGTCGGGCCAAAATTACGTGGTACATCCTCTTTTTTGATGTTCGGACTTAAAAAATATCCCTTTCCAATTCTTTCCTGGCCCAACATGATTTGCAAGTTGTTCAATAATACATTAACCATTTGATAATATTCTTCAGTTTCTGGAAGGATGGTTGATACCAATCGTAATGTCATTCTTTTCTCATCGTCACTAAATTCTTGTATTTCAGATTCACCATGCCATTTTTCACTTGTAAATAATCTTCTTCCATCAAAGCAAAAGGCTCCTGGTAATTGAAATTTTCTACAAATTCGGACAATGAATTGCAGTTTAACTTTAGGTGACATTCCGACTTGAGAGAATGCTGAATCATACATCATATACTTTTCTGAGCGCATCACTGAAAATTTTGCAAAGTTAGATTGCAATTTGACAACTCTTCCCAAATCTCCCACTTTCTCAACGACTTCAGCTGGTTGCAAATTTGGCTCGACGATCCTAAATGTTCTCCTTAATCCACCTCGACTACCCATTCTAGCAGTCGTTTCAGCTCTATTTGATTCGTTTGTAGTCATTTGTAAAACTAAAAATATAAATAATATATATACTGAATTTAAACAAATTAATTTAAATATTTGTTTATATCAATAAACTTTGAAAATATTTTGACTATTAATTATTTTCAATAAAATTTAAAATTGAAATTATTTTTTTAAATTATTAGTGAAATTTTTTAATTAATTTAAATTAATTCAATTCTTTGATAATTTAATAATCACAATGTTTAAATTAAATTTTTGCTTTTATTTTGATATTTCGATTATAAAAAGTAAATAATAGTTGCAAATCAGATAAATTTTATAATTATTTTACATTTTTAAATTTATAGAAATATCTTATTTTTAAAAGTTACTTTATGTAAATATTTAATATGTAAAATTTATTTGAAATGATAAAAACGGACATATTAATTATATAATCAATTGGCATATAATCGAGCTTTAATCAAAATGTTATATTAAATATTTAATAATTTAATATATAATTTAAAAAAAAACACTTTTAAATGACATTTGAAAATTGTTATATTTCAAGGTCACATTAAAAGATGAAAATTTTATATTTATGAAAAATTATTGTTTGAGGTAAAACGAAAATTAAATAGAATTTTTAAATTTGCTTCATAAAATTTTTTTATTGTTCAATTATACAAATATTTCTATTATGAATAAAATTTATTTTTATTACAGGATTATGCATAAATATAATTTTATTAAAATCATATAAAAAGATTCAAAAAATTTACATATTTAAAAAACTCATTGATCAACACATTTTTACATAAAAATAAGTTTAAGATGTTCAATTTTAACATTTAATAATTACAATTTATAAAACTACTTGATTACTTTTAATTATTTATCGGATAAGTTTTTGTCTTGCTAAGGTCTTTTCAAAAAATTGTCTCGTATTTTTAAACCAATTCTCAAAATCAACTTTTTATTATTTAAAAAATCTGTATTTTTTTATCTCAGGCCTCTAAGCAGTATTATTATTAATAAAAGCTTAAAGTTGAGATTTGAAAAAACTAAAATATTCCTCGGTGTAAACTTATATCCTACTCTCTTCATCTCATTGCTACGATGAAGAAACCTTTTTTATGAATAATTTTATTTATATTTATGCATAAACATGTATCATGAGAATATTTTCTTAATCATAATATGTATTTAATATATAAATTTTCTTATTTTACTATTAAATTTAATTATCCTGAATTAATATTATTCGGCGAGCTGTAACGTCAGCAGAGTAATTTCATTGCAAATACTAATGCCTTCAACATGACCTATATATGCGATATTATACAAAATATTATCTTGTAAAAATGACTCATATATGCGACATAAACTGTTAGCATGTTAATAAATGAAATCAACATTCGATTCAGAATTTAACAAATAGACAGATGCAATTGAAGCAATTTCAGTAGAAAATATTATTGTTGATTTTTTTTATTTTTGGTCCAATTTACGAGCAAGAAGTTCTACATGAGACTTATATTCATTTCCTTGACAGAATTTGCTTTATTTAAAATTCTTTTTTTTTATTACAACCGTTATGGCAGAAGTGAAACCTTAATTGAGAAAGTTCACTACTTAATATGGGGGAGACAAATTGAAAGAGTGGAAAATTTTGAAAAATTATAATTGAAAAAATATATAATTTAAGTCGTTTTATTTTTATTTCAATTCTAATTGGTTGATTCCTCTGATGTAGAAAAAAGGAGAAAAGATTGGTAAAATAAACATATGTTTCGAAATGTAAATATTCCCAGCTTTTTCTGAGTTGTTTTTTTAATAATTAAGTGGAAAAACTAAACCGGAGAAATCGATTTTTCAGTTTTGATTTTTCAAAATCAATATCTATTTTAAAATAATCAATAATTTAAACAGTGCTCTTTTGGTAATAAATTTATTTCGTAGAAAGAAGGCAGCAGATTCTTCGGAACGGTCCAGAATGGCGATTCGGTTCATTGACTTTAATTTTGAAAAACTTGTCAGATGTAATTGAGATGATGAAAACAATCATGGCGAGAATGGATTCATCAAATATGTTTAGAAAGGGTCGAATTAAGGAAAACCCGAGTTAAGTAAACGAAAGAAAAGTAAACAAAGTAGATTATGGAAAGCCATTATCATGACAGTATGAGTAGTAATGGGAAAACGGAATAAAGATTATCACAAGAGAGACGCATAGTGGAATAATTAATTATTTCTTTCGAAGGGTAAAAGATGAAAAAGGTCGTGAGGCAAAGATTGTCAAAGGAAGATGATCTAGTTGAAGCGCTATTAATCAATACAATTATTTGAACAATATAAAAGAAACACCAACTTAGGAACAATCGGTATTTTGCCTCCGGTAGGGACGAACAAAATGAGTAGATAAAAGGAAAATTATTAAAATTAGAAGATAGAATTAACGGAAGAGGAACGAAAAGAATCAAGTTTTCGGAAAGAAGGTAATTATTATTGCATAACTTATATATAACTTATATAACTTATATAGTCAGAATAGGGGTTTGATTGCGAATTTCGGAGTTTTGTAAATTGTAGATTATACGAATTTGAATGCAAACATACGTTGAGTATTGTTTGTCTAAATGTATTTAGAGAACACGTGAAACCAGAAACACCGGCTTTAATATTTATTTATGTGAAACTCAACAATAATAAATATCAACAATAATAAAACAATCTAATAAATGATAATTTTTTTTATTTTCACCAACAAATACACAAATTTTTATTTTTATATTAAACAAATATTTAGTTAGCTTTACCAAATGTAAATTTTGCTTCAAATAATAATACATTGTAATACTGTCAGGGCCGGCTTGATAGGGTGTGCGAAGGTGCGACCGCGCCTGGCCCCGCACTTTGGAAAGTTTATATAATATTATTATTAAATACAAGAAAAAAATTAGAAATTTACACAATATATTAAAATTCCCTTCAATTCAAACAGTTTCTTTAAAAGTTGAAATAAAGATACTAATGATTTCAATTTTTCAAAGGTATAATTGCATTGCAGTTTTCAAAATACTGATAGAAAATTGTTATATATCCATATTTCTATTTAAGTTATGCAAGTTGGTAAATAACTTATTGAAATATGTTATATATGCAACGATGTGATGTCAATCATATTTTATATTAGTAATTTATTACAGCAGATTTCAATCTCTTAGATTGCAATCGATTTAAAATGTACAAATGCCTTTATATCATTAATTTTATTGTCAAAACAAATGAATCCGTAGCCATTCTTTGAGTAAAACCATTTAACACGTTTATCATAATTAAAATAAGAAGACTCCGAAAAGAATTTATTTTCCAATATCAAAATTCCAGAAACAAAAAATAACGTTCAACAAAAGAAATCCAAATCGAAACCGAAAATTGAAAATCTCAAAAATACGACTTTTTAAACAACTCTAACCAAACTAAATTCCAGAAACGAAAATCGAAAAATTTCAATAAAAATCAAAACTCGACTGATTGCGTCTGCACTGAGGCAAGAAGATGAGGTGTGCGCACACAGACACGAGTAGTCAAAGTTAACCAGCAGGAAAACAAACTATTGGGCTAATTAGAAAATCATTTCATCTTGAAATTTGTGGCCCTCTAGATTTGCTTCTTGCACCAATGCACCACTGGCTACCTTCTTAATACAGTATTAAATGTATAAATAAAAAAAGTGTATACAGATTATTCTGGAGCATCAGCTAAATCGCTTGTCAGTGTTCATGTAAAATTTTAATAGAATTTTAATTAATGATTTGTTCATTAATTAGTTAAATAAATCACCTTAAAATAAATTGAAAGAAATAATCAATCAATAGATCTAATCTGCACCATCAGTCAATAAATAAATTCATAAAATTTATTGATTTCCAATAGGTTGATTACAAATGGATCCAGTGAAAATTTTATCCCAATCTCGTCTTTTTCAATTTCTGTTTTTATTGATTTATCAAAAAGATATAAAATCCTTTGGAGCGATTCCATGGATTCCGTCTCCATGGTAACGGCAGGATTTGCACCCAGCTCTGTTACAGAGGTTGATTGATTTTATTTCTCATTGTAATTTATTGAATTTTTATTACATTTTACCGTTAAGGATTTCGATAAATTATTCTTATTCGACGCAATTATTGCAGAATCTAATATTTCTCATTGAGCTCATTATCAAATTATTTACATTTCCCTACATGTTTCTCCCAGAATCTCCAATATTTGCAAATATTTCAAGGCAAATTGATGCATCAAATGAAATGATTTGGGTTCTCTCATTCTCTTTGATTTATGGATAATTTCTGTGAATGAGATTCTCTGACTGACTTTTATGTGACGGGTTGATGTCTAAGGCATTATTCATTTATTTATACATATTATTATTATTATTATTATTATTATTATTATTATTATTATTATTATTATTATTATTATTATTATTATTATTATTATTATTATTATTATTATTATTATTATTATTATTATTATTATTATTATTATTATTATTATTATTATTATTATTATTATTATTATTATTATTATTATTATCATTATTATTATTATTATTATTATTATTATTATTATTATTATTATTATTATTATTATTATTATTATTATTATTATTATTATTATTATTATTATTATTATTATTATTATTATTATTATTATTGTTATTATTATTTTTATTATTATTAATATTAAATAAGTAAAATTAATAAAAAACCTTAAGGATTTTTTACCACATTTATAAGGAAATGAAAAAATGAATGAAAATAGTCATTGAAATTGAATTGCCATTCATGTGGCAAACCCAATATCCGAATGCCTGGAAAGGGCGTTGTCAGGTTCTTTAATTTTTTGAGTAGTGAATTTTACCTTAATATTGCGTATCATTTGTTACTAGTCTCTCGTCATTTCCCAGGTTCATATCTGATGAATTCTGATCCGCAAAAGATCCAAGCAATCACACACACACACACACACAAAACCATTGAAAATAATTATTTAATTTAGTTATTCTTTTATTTATAATTTACTTGTAAATTATGTTCATATGAAAGTTACATTGATATTGAATCAGCATTTCTATGTCATTGTAGAATCGACTGAACAAACATTGAAAACGAACTTGCATTACTTACGAGACTTTTCTGAAATGAGAAACTGTAATTTGCCAGACAGATTAATGCGAGACGAAATGAAATTTGTTTTTAAATTATAAAGTTTTTTTTGAAAGATTAAAATTTATATGTAAAAATAGTTTCATCAGGGGAGAGGGGGGCAGTGGGAAAGGAAGCTATGAAATATATTTTAGAGAAAATTGGAGGGAAAGTGTTTGTTTAATATGACTTATTAGGTTTAGCAATAATTTATCATAAAATAGTTTTTTCCTTCATCCTCCCCTTTGGGATCAGTTTTATTTTCGTATCTAGCTGCACTATTTTGGCAGGCTCATGAATTTTATGTGTTTATAAGACTGTTAGAAAGTTTGTGTTTAAATAATTGTGTTTAGTAATTAATTATAATAAATAATTAACATTAGTTGGAAAAGATATGCTTCAAGTAAGCTTTGCGGGAAACGAACCAATGATAATTTTAACGGTCTTATTTTTATTTATATCCCTAACGACCACAAGCCTCCCACTGTTTTCATGTTTTATACCTATTTTTCCCCCATAAACGTAAAAAAAACACTTAAAACCCCTAAAAACCTATATCTTTTAATTTCTTTATTCTGAAGACATTTTGGTTTCAAAATAAAGACTTAAAAAAAAACAACAAAAATATTAAAAAAACAACAAAAATATTAATAAAACGGGGAAAAAAATACTGATAAAACTATGAAAAACGTTTGTCGGCTTGCGGTCGTTAGGGATATAAACACACTACTTGAGGATGTCAACTAGCAAGTTGCTATTTGACTAATTTATGAAAATAGTAAAACTGCTCTGAGAGGACAGTGGTATTTTTTTTTTTTTCACTGTCCTCTCAACAGTTTTTTTTTTATCCGGATCATTTTTTTTTTATTTCAACCTCTTTCGTTTATCAAATCTCTTCCAATATACAAGCTGGCCAGACTTATATCAGAATCAATTCGATAATAGCAGCACACCTTATTATTCGCTTCTCGCTCACGAAGTCGATTTCATCGGCGTTTTAAGTGTGCTGCTCGAAAGTACAAATGAATTCGAAAGCGAATCCGAAAGAGGTCCGAAAACAACCAAGAAATAAATGTGCACATTATAGAATCGATCCGGGGGTGTTCGAAAGACTGGTGGCGATAATTACCGGTTCGCCACCATCACCCGTTTCAATATTTTTTTTTTCATATTTATGTTTAAAAATTAATTAATTAATAAATAAATAAAATAAACAAGATTTATTTCCTAAGATACCCACACTATATATTTTTTTAATATTTATTTTCAAAAATTATTTTCAATATTATTTTCAAATTTTTAATATTATTTTATGTTGAAAAAAAAAACTAACCTCAGACGTGATTTGAACCGCTAGCATTTGAACCACTGTGCCAGTCTATTCNTGATTAAACATATCGAGGTTAGTTAAAAGATCTATAATTTTATCAGATTCTTCCATATCTGAATTCCAAATTGTATATAATAAAGTATCCCAAGCTAAAGAAGGAGCTGTTATATAATTGTAAGGTTTAAGAACAAAAGAGTTTGTAAATTCTTCAAAGCAATCTGCTAGAATATAAACATCTAGGGATAAGTACATATTTGTATAGTCTCCTAAAGTTTTACAGTCAAATAATTCCCACATTTTATTTGCTCGAGAATATTCTTTATCTGTAATATGATATTGTTGAAGTTGTGAAAAGAATGTTTCTTGGTTAGGAAGACTTGTTTCATTATATTTTTCAAATGAATTCATATGATCATAAGGATATATTCCTTTTGCTAAACATGTGGGATATTCTTCTAGAGGAATATTATTTTTTTCCAAGAATTCTCGAGTGATTTTAAAATATTCTGGTTTCATTGTTTTTGCCACTGCATCTAAAGACATTTGGAGAAAGTTTAATGAATCTATAAATTTTAATTTTCCATATTCTACTGATTTATATTTTTCCTTTGTTAAGCCGATAACTTTGAAAGAGTTTTTAGCATTTGCTGCTAAATGTTTAATAAATAGATGTATGTCATAACCAAAAAGATTATGAAATATAACAGGTACAAATTTGGGAGTATGACAATTAAGATTGCAATTTCTATGAGCTGCTCCTCGATAATTATTTTCCTTTTTTAAATGATCGTGATCTATAACTTTTGCATTATCTTGTCCTTCATGAAATAATCTTGTTTCTTCTGCTTCTATTTGGTCAATAGTTAGAGATTTAATATCAGAATGACTTTCAGAGAGAGAGAGTTCCTCAAAGGGTTGTTTACACATCCAACAATTTGAAGCGTTTTCATATTCTTCCTGTTGTTGTTCTGAAATATTTTGAGGATAGCTTGTTTTTAATACTTTAAATATTTCGTGTTCTAAGCTATTTATACTTTTAGTAAAATGATCTAGAACCTCTTCTGAAGAAGTTCCTCTAAATGAATATTCTCTAGATTTTATGAGTTCAGGATAATTACTTTTAAATAATAGTTTATAAGCAGATGGTAATTGTTTAGCTTGCTTGATACTATTGGGTTTATTCTTTTTTCTTAGAAAGGCTTTCATCCTTGTTGGTTTCATCTTCTGTTTAGAGGCTTTCCATTCATCCATGAGTTTATATTTTTCTATTATTTTTAAATATTGTATAATTATATCTTGTTCGCGATTTATACATTCAAAGTCTCCATAGACAACTCCTAATGTTTGTAATAAATTTGAAAAGTTTTAAAATACATCTTGGGGTTATTAGGCATTCTAATTAAAGCTGGATCATCTTTTTCACAAATTCTTGTATGTTTAATCATAGAGTTTTTAGTTGTTGAATAATGAAGACATCTTTTACATGTTCCTCCTCCACAAGTTGGATTCTCTGGAGATGTAAAAGCTTGAAAGTTTTTATTAAAATATAATGTTGATTATTTTCTTCTTCCAAGATTAAAAGATATATCTCCCTATCTCTAACTCATAATCAGAAATATAAATTGGAATAATATCTTTCCTTCCATATCCCCATCCTTTAACATGTTCATAAATATTAAGTTTAAGATTATTTAGTTTTTCAAATTCTGGAATGTCTTCTAGTTTCATTGGGTGCGTGAATCCCTTGGGAAATATTAATTCATTTTCATATTGTTTGTATTGTTGAACTCTTTGGGGGTTTTCAGCTTGAGGATGTAAATATGCAAGTATTGACCACATGAAACATTTGTTATCACCATTCTGTACATTTATAACAGCCCTAGATTTAAAGGGTGTTTGAATATAAGATTTAGGATTTGGAGGTAATCCCCTCCAATAATCAATCACTAAAGATTGGAAAGAGCGAAATACTAAGTTTGATTCTCCTAATTCATTTTCTACATCCTCTTGTTTTGCTTCTACTGCTTGAATTATTTCTTTGATGGTTTTATCAAATCCTCTAGTTGAAAATAAATATTTAAAGGGTATTGCGATTTCAACATCTAAAGGAGTTGTGTTTTCTTCCACACCTCTCCAATATTTTGCTTTGATTGTAATTTTATATTTTATAACATTATACCTTGTTGGTTTATAATCTTCTAAAGCTCTAGTGAAAGAATTTTTAATATTTTTTTTATTTCTCTTTATATATTCTCCAGGAGTAGCAGGTCCACTGATTTCTGATTGAAATTCATCTATGTGATTAAATTTATCCCAGTTATATTTTTCTTTTTCAACATGATCGGGTTCTCCTTCTGAATGGCATTCTTCAACGTCAGAATTTTGTTTTTTATTTTACATTCTTTTATATGTTCTAAAATAATAGAAATTTAGTTTTGCTGAAAAGTTACAATTAGGACATGTAAATATTTCTCTAAGTCTCCCGATACAAGTTTCAAAATGTTTATTATATCCAGAATGAAGAAATCTTCCTTTACATTTAGTACAAACTTTTGAGTTTGTATCATTAAGATTATTTTCTTTTAGTAAGTGAGCTTTCGATTTATAGTGAGAAATTAATCCAGTTTTATTTTTAAAAACTTTATTGCAAATATTACAATTCATTTTTTAGAAATATTTTTTTATTGGATACTCTGTTTTCATTTTTTATTTATTTTTCTATTTTATTTTCATAATGTGATAGTATAATTTTTAGATTTTTATAATAAAAATTTAAAAAATGACAAAAATCCGAACTCCGATAGCGCAGTGGGAATAGACTGGCATTGTGGTTCAAATGGATAGTGGTTCAAATCACGTCTGAGGTTAGTTTTTTTTTTCAACATAAATAATATTAAAAATTTTGAAAATAATATTGAAAATAATTTTTGAAAATAAATATTAAAAAAAATATATAGTGTGGGTATCTTAGGAAATAAATCTTGTATATTTTATTTATTTTATTAATTAATTATTTTTTTAAACATAAATATGAAAAAAAAAATATTGAAACGGGTGATGGTGGCGAACCGGTAATTATCGCCACCAGTCTTTCGAACACCCCCGGATCGATTCTATAATGTGCACATTTATTTCTTGGTTGTTTTCGGACCTCTTTCGAATTCATTTGTACTTTCGAGCAGCACACTTAAAACGCCGAAGAAATCGTATTCGAGCGAGAAGCGAATAATAAGGTGTGCTGCTATTATCGGATTGATTCTGATTATGGGCCTGGCCAGCTTGTATATTGGAAGAGATTTGATAAACGAAAGAGGTTGAAATAAAAAAAAATGATCCGGATCAAAAAAAACTGTTGAGAGGACAGTGGGAAAAAAAAAAAATACCACTGTCCTCTCAGAGCAGTTTTACTATTTTCATAAAATTTTTTATTCGGGCGTTTTTTTAATAGTTTAAGTGAAATGGAGGTATGAAAGCTTGGGGGGTTGTGTTGGTTAGGGATATATACACACTACTGAGCTCTATTACTAAAACTACTCCCCATTGTATTTTCTTTACGGGTTCTAGACTGCCGATAGAAGGTCTTACGTCATTATTCGCTATGTATACTGGTTTTGGATCGTTGTTGGTCCTCAATTACGGGTATTTCCAATTGCTCTCTTGTAAAATTTTGTGCAGGGATCCGCCCTTATTTTCCATCTAATAATTATTGTTCTACACTTCCTACAATATCCAAATTATTCTTCAAAAAATTTGAGCAGGGATTGGCCCTTATTTCCAAGTTAACGCACACTTCCCCTAATATTTAAATTGTTCTTCAAAAAATTTGAGCAGGGATCTGCCTGTATTCTTAGTCCTAACCTATTTTTGACCAAAGTACTTCCAGCGACGGACCCGTGGAGAAGCCTCCACATTTCGGCCCGAAATCAGCTGCGCGATTGAAAAGCCAGCATACCCACCAGTCTGAGCATCCCGAAGGTACCCCAAACCATGATATGCTGGATCTCAATTCCACGGTACTATCGTTCATAATCAATAAGTAATATAATTGAACTCAATAAAAACTATTATTTAAAACTTGAAACTAAATGAAAATAAACCATTAAGAAGGACAACAAAAGAAAATTTAACTGAGACATTAATTGCATATAAAATTTATTAATTAAAACACTTCGTAAAAATTACAATAAGAATAAAAATAAATTACCAAATCCACGATGGCATAAAATCGAAAACTGAGAGCTTTACTGTCTGCAAATTACATGGTGGTGCTGAAAAACAAGTTTTTCAAATGAATTTGTGATCAGTATTTATACTGATTTTGCATGCGCATTCATGCATGCGCTGTCACTCTATCCAATCAGAGTGCGAGAAGTTTTGACTTAATTTTTCATACATGCATGAGTGTATGCAATCATTTATCTGTTTTTAATTTCATTAATTTAATTAATTAATTATTTAATTTTTATTAATTTTAATTTTATAAATTTTATAATTTAAATAATTTGAGTTATATTAATTTTTATTAATTTAAACATTTTTATCTTTAAATTTAATAAGTTACATAACCATTTAATTCTATAAACTTTACAATTTACATAATGCTAACTAATTTTATTATTTTGACGATTTAATTTTTATATTGTTTAAATAATTTTCAACTAATTCTATTTTACATTTTATTATTTTTCTATCGAAATTTTTGAGTGTTGAATTTTTCTGTTAAATTTATTTATCTCTTTATTCTATTATACGGGGTTTATTGACTCTTAATGTGTGATGAAATTATTTATTATTTATATTAAACCTTGGTCATAAATTTTTTCAACTTTGCGGTTTTTGTGTTAGGTATTTTCGATCGATTAAAACAAACTCTCAGTTCTCGGTTTCAGCCCAACAAATCACTCCGGGACCAGTTAAAATTGCGTCCCGCAATTCTGTTAGACATATGAATTTCCCAGATCATAGTCTATTACATTTCCATTAACCCATAAACATCCTATAACAGTTTAAGACAATGTTAAAATATGAATTATCAGAAAAAGGTCTAAGCTAAAATTCAAGCAGTTGCCACATACAATGACTGTGCATAATACACATACATACTTATACCGTGTCCAAACTCAAGTCAAGTCACATGCAACAGTTTTATTTCTGGATCAATTCTTCAGTTGGTTGTTTCTTCTCGTTTCTGGGTTCGGTTTTCAATCTTTCAGCTGGATTGTGTAGGCATGTTTGATTCCTGTTGTTGATTTTCATAGTTAGCTCGTAATACTTACTGAAGATCATAGGATTCTCTCTATCAGGGTTTGACTGTTTTCCCTGATTCTCTTTGAATTTTTAGGCTGGGATTCTGGTTTTCTGGATCATTTGATGGTATGTGACAGACCTTGCTCAAGGGTCTTCGGAACTTTTTGTTTAACTGGGTGATTTGACTACGTAGATTTTTCTTTTGGTTTTTCTCGGTGGTTTTTGTTTACGGTATTGCTCTTATTAAGGGATTTTCTTTCTCTGATGGGTAACTCAATTTATCTTCGATTTGGATCTAAGTTCGCTTGAATTGATTAACTTTCCAATGTCACTGGGTCTGTGACTTTCGTCTCGTTTATCAGGATCTTTTACCGTTCTTTGTTTAGGGGTTCCAAATTAGGTATTACTTTTAGATATTCGTTTAACTCATTCTTTCTGGGTTTGCACTTTTATCTTTCTTCTGGATTTATATTCTTTCTTCTCATGTGTGCCTCTGTTCTCCTTTACCACTGTGAGGGTTCAAATTTAGTATTTTTCCCAACTGATTACTTGATCCATTTCCATTTATACATCGATCCTTTGCTACATTATACATCAATTTATACCTATACATCTAGTAAATTTAGTTTGCTATTTATACATCAATTTTTACATATGTTCATTTCTTTCTTACTATTTTCATCTACACTTCCTCTTTAATTTCCGCTTCATTCTTTGGACTACCCTTCTTCTTTTCTTTGGCCGTCATCATTTGTGTCTCTTCTGCCATATCTTTGCATTTTTCTCAATTACCCGTTATTTCATTGATTCTTTAATCGGCCGAACTTGCATCTTCTTTTAGCCTGAGTATCGTTGTCTTAAGTACTTCATTTTCTCTTGTTTTGTTTTCTGCAACTTTTCTCCATGTCATTATCAATTCATCCTGTCTCGTTTCTTTTACAACCAGTTCCATTAATAACCTGCACTGTTTCACACCTTGTCTCCTCAATTCCTCGTATACGTTGAGTTTTACATGTTTCTTCACTTCGACGTACTTTTGTCGACTGTTGTTTTATTAACATTGGAGGTTGACAATTTCTACTATCTGACTGTTGAATCCTTTTCTCAGTGCGTATTTACTTGGTTGGTTCTGCGGTACTTCTTCGTGATTGATTTTCCTCTGGATTTGTCACATTCGGACAGTTGTTAATTAAATGTCCTTTACAGCACCTTTTTATGCGGCGACTTTTCTTTTCGCAATGCCTCATTCTCTGACAATTCCAACCCACCATATTCAAAGAACAATTACGCTCATTGTGTCCTCGCTGCTGGCATTGGTTACAATACTAGTTTACTTTATTATTGATATTTGGTTCAATCTCGCCTATATCATTTTTTCTCGTTTTTCTGTCTCGATGTTTTCATTATTTTCACCATTTCGATTTTCATGGTCTTCGTTAGTCTTCGATTTGTGGCAATATCTTCTGTTGTCTGATCTCATGCGATTCTCTTGGATTGCTGTAATATCAGCCTGATTGTCCATATTTTTATAATTTCTCCGATTGTTCCCAATGATTCTGATATTTTGATGGTCCAATATTACATTTTCTATTCTTTCGATTGTTCACTTTCCACTCTTGTGTCCAGAGTTCTTTGTAATTCCAGTTTGTTGCTCGGTACCACTTTCATCATATTGATTTGTATTACTTTTCTTTGTTGTCTTCACACATTTCATCTATCTTTTTCCCTCTGGCTGTCATTGGTAGTTAATCTTATTATATCAACTTTCGACAGTTCTTCCTTTGTCCTCCTCCAATACTCTTCTTCTCGTTTTGTCTGAGGTTCTTTAGTCTACTCCATCTTTCTTCTGCTTCTCGTGCCTCTGTGATCTGTAAGCTGTTCCATTCTGGTGGTTGTTTAGTTGGGTTGTTTTCCATTTGTGATCTGCTTCCAACGTATTGTAATACATTTATTCTTGGAGGTTGCTTTCTTTTCATTTCGGATTGACACTCGATTATGTTACTGCATAGTTTTGTAAGAATGGTTATCTGATTTTGCATCTCAGCTAGCATGTTTGCTCATATATTCATACTATCTCTCCGTCGTTGGTTTCTTTCTTTAGTTAGGTTTTAGTGTCTTTTACTATTTCTGCTTTTATATTATTTTCTCCTTCATGAAGTTCCACTGGCGTTTTACACTTTTCGACCGGCTGTTTTGAAATTCCTTTTACCACTCTCTTTTGAGGGTCGACTTTCCGTTTTTGAGATGCCGCTTTGATTTCTCCTTTTCACTCTCTTACGTTTGCTTGAATTTGATTGTTCATTTTCCTTTCTTTGCAGCTTTCATTTCTTCTTTGTTTGACATACTTGGTTCTATTATCGATTGGCTTAATGATTTGGTGATGAATTCTGGTTGATTGTTGATACTTGGCTGTTATCTTGATTGATTGATTTACCTTACTAGAAAAATATCACTCCTCCTTACCGTTTATTATCTTTATAAATTATAATTTATATATTATATAACATAATTGCAATATTTTTGTTTTGGTTTCCTTGGGCATCTCTTAATATTTGTTCCCTCGTTCCCTTAGTTTACACCTTTATTCTCATGTTCTACTTAATTTTCTCGATCCTTATTTATTTTGATTCGTGTTCTTTTTCCTCGTTTCTATGGTTTTCTTGGCTTTGAATGACTATCTCTCTATCTATTAACTTGTATTACCTCTTAGTTTTTCTTCATTACTATGGTACTTGTTCTGTTCTCGGTTGTTTCTAGTTTTCATCACTTCTTGAGTTTACTATAGCTGGTTACCCTTTATATTTCCTCCTTTCCTTAACTATTGTTGTCATCGTTGCCGTTTTTCTTGACCTAGTTCATTGTTTTACTTAACGGTTTCTCTTCTTAAGTTTGAAACTATATTCGCAGTTGTACTTGTATTGCCTCTCATCTGTACTTGACTCATTCCTTGTAATTTCTATAACTCGTTCTTAACTAGAATTTCCATTATTCTTCTTATATTCTCACTCATTCTCTCTTACCAGATTATCTAATATCAATCCATTTCTTGTCATTTCTACTGAGATTTCATTTATTTTCTGTTATATACCTACCTAAAATTTTACCAATCTTATCATTCCTTAACTTGCCACTCTTTACCTTACAAATTCTAACTCGTTCGTTTCTGCATTCAAAACAATCATCTGAAACAAAATTCTCATCCCATTGGTCTTCGCTTTCGAGACTTATTAAAAATTCTTAATTTCCCCGATTCTACTTTTGAAACTTTAAAAATCATCATCTGGTCCGCTTTTACTTTTGAAACTTCCGAATGATGTACAATTCCTATTTCATCGGTTGTGATTAACCATAATCCTAAATTTTCGTCGATGTTGAATTATCTATGTGGTCGTATCAATTATTGATGTGGTCGTATCAATTATCTATGTGGTCGTATCAATTATCTATGTGGTCATATCAATTATCTATAATTATCAATTATAATATCAATTGGTCGTTGTCCGTTTCTGCTTATTACCCCTCCTCATTTTCTTAGTATACTCTTGCGCAATTTCGCCATTTTACTTATCCTTTTATATCTAATTCACCTATTACTCTTTACTCAGTTCTACTCTGGAATCAATAAAAATCGTTTTCCCGGTTTAAACCAAAAATTCTGTACAGTTTCTCTACTTCACTGGGATCCCTTTAATTGTCTAACTATTTTCTTTCTTTTGTTAATCATTTATTCTCACTTATTCTTTATTTTCGCTTTTTAATTCATTTTCCTTTCTGTTTCTCTTTCTCACTAAAATTTTATTATCATCTACTACGAGCTCGTTTATTCCTCTCTTATTCTAATTCTATTATTAAATTCTTTACTTATTTTTCCTCAATTTCCTTTCTTAGCCGGCTTTAATATTCTATCTCGCTGTGGTTTAGCTTTACTAGGTAATCTCATTTCAATTTTTATTTTTATTCTGTTATCTCACTATTTAGCTCTGGTGGCTATCTCACTATGTTAGCTTTATTGGCTACCTCACTATGTCAGCTCTATGGCTGCTTCACTACGTCAGCTCTATGGCTGCCTCACTACGTCAGCGCTATGGCTGCCTCACTACGTCAGCGCTATGGCTGCCTCACTACGTCAGCGCTATGGCTGCCTCACTACGTCAGCGCTATGGCTGCCTCACTACGTCAGCGCTATGGCTGCCTCACTACGTCAGCGCTATGGCTGCCTCACTACGTTAGCGCTATGGCTGCCTCACTATGTCAGCGCTATGGCTGCCTCACTACGTCAGCGCTATGGCTGCCTCACTACGTCAGCGCTATGGCTGCCTCACTACGTCAGCGCTATGGCTGCCTCACTACGTCAGCGCTATGGCTGCCTCACTACGTCAGCTCTATGGCTGCCTCACTACGTCAGCGCTATGGCTGCCTCACTACGTCAGCGCTATGGCTGCCTCACTACGTCAGCGCTATGGCTGCCTCACTACGTCAGCGCTATGGCTGCCTCACTACGTCAGCGCTATGGCTGCCTCACTACGTCAGCGCTATGGAAGCCTCACTACGTCAGCGCTATGGCTGCCTCACTACGTCAGCGCTATGGCTGCCTCACTACGTCAGCGCTATGGCTGCCTCACTACGTCAGCGCTATGGCTGCCTCACTACGTTAGCGCTATGGCTGCCTCACTACGTCAGCGCTATGGCTGCCTCACTACGTCAGCGCTATGGCTGCCTCACTACGTCAGCGCTATGGCTGCCTCACTATGTCAGCGCTATGGCTGCCTCACTACGTCAGCGCTATGGCTGCCTCACTACGTCAGCGCTATGGCTGCCTCACTACGTCAGCGCTATGGCTGCCTCACTACGTCAGCGCTATGGCTGCCTCACTACGTCAGCTCTATGGCTGCCTCACTACGTCAGCGCTATGGCTGCCTCACTAAGTTTGGCTTTATAAGGCCATCTCACTATAATTTTAGCTTTAGTATGCTATCTCACTTTAATTTTTTGCTTTACGACTGGCTGGAACTTTTCAACAGCTCAATCTTCATAATCCTGACCGGCTGGACTCTTCTACAACTAGGCCTTAATAATCCTTAACATGCATGTTTTATTCTCCATTTCTCTGTTTGTCCTAGGCTCACTATTTTTGTTGTCTTACTTTAGTCACTGTGCACTTTTCAAACGTTTATCCCCCTGCATGCCTGTTTTATACTGCTCTTACGGGTTTTCCCCACTCCCCTGACTCCGGATTCACATCTATTATTCGCATCTATTATTCGTATCTATTATTCGCATCTATTATTCGCATCTATTATTCGTATCTATTATTTGCATCTATTATTTGCATCTATTATTCGCATCTATTATTCGCATCTATTATTCGTATCTATTATTCGCATCTATTATTCGCATCTATTATTCGCATCTATTATTCGCATCTATTATTCGCATCTATCATTCACATCTATTATTTGCATCTATTATTTGCATCTATTATTCGCATCTATTATTCGCATCTATTATTCGCATCTATTATTCGCATCTATCATTCGCATCTATTATTCGTTTTCCTTTGACTCTCTTTGTCCCCATATTATTCTGCCTGCCGGTTATCTTATTAATTTAGTCTTTAAGCTCTAATTGTTTCTCTTTACTTCGCTTTGTCTTTTTCCATTTACTTGGTCTTCTTTTTATTTCTCCTGCATGCTTCTTTTTACTACTCTTCCAGATTTTCCTCACTCTCCTGACTCTGGATGCGAAACACTCGCACTGGTCGATCTCCGATCGTGTGGTGATCAGTCACACGCAGAGATGTTCCAGTATATGCGATGGGCCCTGTTCCACATCTTTCGTCAGAAGAGTTGGTACTTTCCTGGGCCTTATCCGCACTACACTGAGCGTAGCTCATAGGTTGTGGATTTCCTAAATCCTAACAGAAAAAATTTTTCCTTATTCATTTGCTCTCAATTTTCGTAATACTTTATCCTCATTTTTACGTCGTGCTCTTAATCTACTTGTCTCGATTACTCTTGGTCCTTCTTCATTATTCTCAATATATCCACGTCTCTTGTCTGGTCAACGTTTTATTGCTATCGCTTTTACTCTCACCGCTTCGGTCGACTTGTTTCTCGTTAATATGCTCACTATTTCCTCAGGCAGATCCCTCTCGCATCACTCGTTAATATTTGTTTATCCATTTTATTCGTTACCCTTCTATTCGTTAATGGTTTATTTACTAAACATCCCTGCTCAATTTTGAAATTTATCCCGCTTCCGTATTTGTATGTTTTCCCGCACTTTGATTCTTTATTTTCCTCTTTAATTAATTTTTTTTTGCATACATATACACACATATATACACACATACACATATGTATATATATATATATATATATATCTACATTTTTAACTTATTCCCGTATCTGCATACTACTAAACTTTGGCTCTTAACCTTGCTTATTTGTTTATTTGTTCATTACGTCATTTTATTGTTCATCTATACATACTTATACATATACACGCATATACTCATACATATACCCTTATCCATGCACATATATTCATATACACATATCCACCTATATCCGGATATCTACATCTATACGCATTTCTCCCTAGCTGTTCCTGTAGTGGTTGATATTATTGCTTTTATCATTTTTGAATTTATTCAAATTATTCAAATTTATTATTCGAATATCCACAATTGTAATTTTTTGTTTCATAATAAAAGTAGACAGTCCGTTCATTTTACATTATTGTGACATTCTCTTCCAGAATTTATTCCAATTTTAACAATTTTAACTTTTGTTTCGTAATAAAAGTAGATAGTCCGTTCATTTTTCATTATTGTGGCTTTTTGCTCCATAGTAAAAGTTGGCAGTATGTTCGTTTTCCATAATTAAAACTTTTGTTCGATATTTCTAATTGATCTCATTTTTGTTAGCATCTATTGTTATTTTAATTTTCCGTGTCATGATGTTAAGCTTTCACTTTTGTTCTATCATATTGTATCGCGTTTCATTTTATATTTGTTGTTTCTCTTAATTTTGATTTTTCATTCAAATGTCTTTGCCCTTGCTATCCTTCTGTGAATTTGTTATTTGTCGTTTCATGTTTGTTCATTTCGTTTTGTGTTTTCCTTGTCATTTTTATTGTGTTTATTTGTTCACATTTTATTTTGTTATATGTGCGCTCCTCATTTACCGTCAATCATGTTTTTGTATAATTTTCCCGATTGTTCCTATTACTGCTCATGTCCATTTTGACTTTCATCTTGATCTGCCGTTTGTTGTTGTCCTAGTTTGATCTCATTTTTCCTCCGCGTCTTCGCAAAATGTCGTCCTCGACATTCATTATTTGATTTATCTATTATCTTGTGTTCTCTCGGTTCTCAGTGTTTTGTTCCCGTGTCCTCCCTACCATATTTGCCAAACGCCCATTTTCTCTGATTAATTTTCCTTACTCTTAAATAAGTGTAGATTTTAATAATTTGAGTTTTCGCATTATTTTATCTTTGTTTACGGTGATCGGTCCTCTACTTTTATTATATATCATTTTGGTTGGGGTGTATATACCGATATATGCATTTATTTATATACGATTGGTCCTCTTTTTGGCACTCAGTTCTGCCATTATCGTCTCTTTTCAATGTTATGACCATGCTAATAGTTCGTTGTGTTTACGCAAAATACAGATACAGTGTTCTTCTGCTCATTCCACCTCCCTCTCGGAATAGTTTACTCATCATCTTATAACAATTTTCAATGAATACTATGCTGGATTTGTTATAACTATTTGTACCTCATCTTCATCTTAATGCATTTTCCTTTTCTCGTTTCCTTTTTACGTCTGATATTCTCCGTTACATTCTGACCATATCTTTCTCTCTTTGTTTTCCTCAGCTATTCTTAGTAGTTCATTTCTTGCATGCGGCTTTATCATTAGAGTCATTCTATTTCTCTTCACTTTAGTTCAATTTTTCCTCTCTGGTCCTTGATTATTCTCTCACGAACAAATTCATTGTTCAAATTTTTCGATTAGATTGTTCCTCCATGAGCTTCCTTGCTTCTGTATAGCTAATGTTATTTACGATAATATGACGCTTTTCTGCTTCCATATTTCTGCTGTGGTGGTATTGGGATTTATTTCCATTGTGATCCGTTTCATTCTATTAATTCGCCTACATTGATTCATAATCTTTTATCTGAATTTTATTTCATTTTACTTCCCGAAGTTATATACTAATTATACCGCGCTGATATATATACATATATTTTTATATAATCATATACCTTTATATTTTCATTGTTCATACTTATATATAGTCATAACCCTTTCTATGTATATGGGTTCGTAATCCGTGATACTTTCTAGATCTCTTTTCACTGTTCTTAGTTTAGTGTTCTGTACTTTTTTATTTACTGTATATTTCACCCGTCTGGTTCTAATTGTTTCCCATTCTCTATCGTTGACGTTGGATAGTTTTTCATAGTTCGTTTCGGTCATTAATATGAGCATCGTATGTATAACTGTCTTGTATATTCATATTACTTTGGCTAACCTTGAGCTTCCTGGTTTCTTTCGCTGGATCATTTTTCATTGATACCTATCATGTTATTCTCGTATCTTGTATATTTTTAAATTTTATTTACAAACGACAGTCTTTAACACAATATCGTCATTTTTTAGAGGAGTCAATAATGCACCAGTCGATTAAGCTCCAATTACGAGCACTCGATGTATAGAAGCGTGTCAATCAAAATCATTGCCAAAATGCGCACCAACCGAAATATATTTATAAAAACTTATAGTTGTAAGTGTCTTGTCTTACCAGTGTATCTACATACTCTTCGGATGTACGATGTCACCCGCCCTTTCGTCCTTACTATCATCATAATTTGTGAATAATTACACCGACCGGCAACCGATCACCATCGAATGGGCACTGATTTGGGTTTTTATAATATAAACCTTAGCTTACCTATAATAAATGTGCGTGTGTCATAGCCAGATGTGGCACTGAATTAGCAATGTGAAATTAAATTGGCCATTATACTATACAAAATAGGAAACAAAATCGATGTTAATAATATATATATTATAAACAAGCACGCACAAACACAGCTCGCGAGATACATGCAACATGATATTGATTCAACAAGGACGTTTAATTAGCTAAAATTCCTCAATTTAAAATTAATTAGTTTAACAAAAAA
The DNA here is from genome assembly GCA_959609185.1 of Schmidtea polychroa. NCBI lineage: Eukaryota > Metazoa > Platyhelminthes > Tricladida > Dugesiidae > Schmidtea > Schmidtea polychroa. The sequence continues at coordinate 47,603 of CAUHTR010000636.1, read as the reverse complement.
TGTACGAGGACGTCTGTAGCCTCATCAGAATCGACTATTTCATTTCGAGAAATTCATAGCCAAATGTGTAAGCTTTTCATTTAAACTTTAGACATTTTATAAAATCTATATGGAATGGCCATTGCTGACAACGAAAGAATCATCAAATCCATGACGGATGGCCATGATTATCACGAATCAGGTCGCATTTTCGGAATCAAACGGAATACAATAATCGGCACCATAAATAAAATCTACTAACATTTTAGAATAGAAATTCCACTACACCTAACCGCGAAAGTTAACATTGTCTATAATATAAGTTGGTGTGCACACCACCTGAGGTGAGTCACCAATTATATGACAATGTTAACTTAATTTCATTTATTCAATTTTCCAAAAATCGTTTAAAGGTAAGTTTTTGAATTGAAGTAATTTTTAGGACTTGAATTTTGATTTTATATAATTATGAGATCATTATTCAAGTTCTTAAATATTACTGTTAGTCAGCATTTATAATATTGATAATATATAACATTGATAATTAAATTTCAGGTGTTTTTTAGGAATTTTATGGTATTTTATTTGGATTTATTTGGATTTATTTCGTAAAAATGTAAGTTAGATATTTTTATAATTATAAATAAGTAAAGTAATCACCAAACATTTATTTTTTAAAGACATTTAGTAAAGAATGGATAAAATATTTTTTAAGTTTTTGTAATCTTCTTTCGAATTTTGTCTATTTCTGTAATTCTATGAAAATATTAATTTGTTAAAATAATTTATTGAAATTTACGATTTGCGATGTTTTTCCTGCAAATTCAAAGATGTCGAAGGATCTTCTTCAATATCTGTAAATCTAAAGAAATTTTATATTCTAAATTATTTTATAATTAAATCTTACGATGAATTTACTTCTTTTTCCCTAAAGCTCAACGTAGAGCAGTCGGAATCTGATTCAAAAGTTTTTTTGTACATAATTTTTTAAATAATTTAAAAATATTGATATGTTAATTATATGTTAATCAATCTGAATTTCGCATGAAAAACACTTTACTTAATTTTGTATGTATTTTTCATTATGTGTGCTGTGCTTGTATGCTTAATTATTTTCTCTCACTTTTTAGATTCCTATAATAAATATGTTAAATTTCGCGACATTAAATTTCTACACACAGGTAAGTTTGTGTGTTCCTATAATATATATTTATTGATTTTTTTTTAGATTATAGATAATGTTATATTTCGCGGTTAGGTGTACAGTTGTTTAGGACACATATAGGGTCAAGTCAATAACACTAAGACGCATAAATCAACACCACTTATCCAACACACGAATTTATAATGGAATATTTCACGCATATATAAAAATTTTAAAATTACCACTATCCTGAGATTAATAACATTAGATAAAATTGATGGTTCTGACCAGTGGACATGATTTATTGATACATTGATTATCCCATTACTGACTAACAACAATTATTTAAGCGCATATAAATTTATATACAAGTACAAAATGCCATAGTAACATAATTAATAATCATTTTCATGCATGCAAATTTGACAATTTTCTGTTTTATTTTAACCAATTGAATCAAAAATAGAAAGCCATACATAATTTTATTAAAAACTGAATTTTAAAATACTTATAAAACATACTTGATTTAATTAGTAAAGTCCATAAAATCAATAAAAAATATATATAACCATTCCAACTATACTGTACTGAAAAGTCGCTTTCTTGAAAATAAAGAAACAATCTACTGGAATAAATTTATGGTGTAACAGAAGCCGATACACCAACCGGCATTTGATTATCATTTGATCATATAAATAATCATATTAAAGATTCTTCCCTAAATTCTTGATATTTTAGATAAACTATGAAAAATTTAATGTATATTAGAATAAATAAATAAATATCTTACTTCTTTATTCATTATTTTTACAAAAAATCTTAAAATTAACTGAATTCCAAAACAAAGCCTATTTGATAAAGCTAAATGAATGTCTCATTTATGATGATTAAATGTGCTTTGGGTTAATGAGTACATTACCGAGATTACATACCTTCACTAACTACACCTAAATCCAGAATATCAGAAAATTAAACTGACTATCAACGCATTGATGGATTTGATGTGGGAAAAATTCAAATGGATATTCATTGATGGTTTTTCATGTAAGATTTGATAGTCGCTCAAAGTTTTATTTGACATCGACAAAAGCAACGAAACGAACCGAGAGAAATTACAATGAATCGAAGAACTAATCAAATTTCCAGCATCATTTTCAAACGTAAATGTTCGAATTATTATTCCAATTGATAGACATGTTAAAATCGATAAAAACGTATTCCATTTTCGTTTTGTTAATCTTATATATCATTTCAATTTCATCTGAACATTACAGCAACAATCCAAATCTAAAAGAAATGAAATCTAAAATCGAAAAATAAATAACTGTAACACATCTCGTTTCTGATTGTCTGATTTTCATGAACGTAGAAAACCAATACATGTAGAACCACCGACACACACACCAACCGACACCGCAATGTAAAACCATCAACATTCCGTTCACTCTGCAATCATCATTGATACACTGCGGTAGTGCTCAAATGCGCGTCTGAACACGCCCTTGAGTCAAATCGCGCGTTGCGCATCACTGCGTCTCCTCCGACATTTAAGTATCGACACATCAAATGGACCGCCTACTTGATTGGCAGATAAATTGTGGCCTAATCCACCAGCGCCGTTCTCGAGTGGTCTCTCAATCAAAATGAAAATTTGTTCATTGATTTCATGAGAAAATTTAGACTGGCATACATCGTAGTCAATTACAAATTAGACTTGTTGTGACAAGTTGTGACATGTCATGTCACACAAATTCGCACACCGGAATTGCCGGTACTTACACACGCAATAACCACGTAACCGGCGAGAGAGCACACAATCCAATCAATCCAAAATTTTCTGCCAGAGCAAAATCTCAACACTCGGAACATTAAATTTTTGCACACCGGTAAGTTTGTGCTGTTACGGATTTTTTGGAAAAAAAGTTAATGTGCATTACATTGGTTTTATGAGGATGAGCAACCAATCAGGTTGAGGACTACAAGCCTGTCAGCAAGCTAGCAATTTATTGAAACAATAAAATGGCTGATTATGCTTCGAATGTATTTCAATGACAATTTTCCTGGACTTTTATCGCTCTTTCCAATTGGGGTATTTAATTTTATTTTTCGTTTAGTTATTATAATTAGTATAAATTTATCTTCACATAAAAAATATTTTAATCGAATAAAGTTAAAACTATTGAGTTATGTGGAAAGAAGGAATACTAATTTCTAAATGTGTATTTTGGTTTGAACAAAATTTTATTTAAAAAGGTTCAGAGATTAAAAGTTATTTTTAAGAAAAGGTCACTCAATGAAATAGTTTTGGATAATTCTGTTCTCTATTATAAAATACTAATCTTGTATCTATGAATTAAAATAATAATACTAAATTAACAAGGATAAAAATAATTGCAAAACAATTTATATTTAAAGTTAAAATAATGAAAAACTGAATAAAATAATATATTTTTCAGATTTATTCAGAATTAGTTTTTCAGATTGTTTTGTATATGCAGATATTGCTAATTACGAGTTATGATGTCGACAATACTTCAATTATTCAATACTTCAAATTCTTCGTGTTCTCAACCTTGATCAATTTAACGATTCGAGAAACCGGAGTTGAAAAGTTTTCCTATCCATTCTATGGTCTCCACAGTGTCACTTATTTTGTACTAATGAGATAACATATAATCATTACAGATTGCATTCAAGCCAGTCAGCCCATGGTGAGCCTATGATGATACTATTGTTGACAGGGCGAATGTTCTAAGGATCGAATTCACATTTTTATAAGCATTTGTTAATTTTAATAACGCTTAAATGAGTTTTTATCATCGCATATATATTTATATATTGATCAACTGTTAATTCTATCGACAATTGTAATTATAAATTTTATTTTATTTCTATTAATTATTTCATTAATTGCTCTTTCATATATAACAGAAATTTGTTCACAGAAGCATACACACAGATCTTTATGCATACACACCGACCTTATTCCTTTTAGACTTAATTTTTTATATATTTTTTTTTCTTTTTAATCCCAACTGAGCCCCCAAAAATCATGTTGGTTACTTAGGGGTGTGTCATTTTTACATTTTAAAATACGTTAGGGGTAATCATAATCGTTCGACTCTTTCCTAAGCACCTCCATGACTATTGCAATTTTAACCATTTGTGTACCCATGGCGACGACCATGTTGGTACTGTACACAAAGGTGAAAAAACAATGAGCAGGTGAGCTCTATTACTAAAACTACTCCCCATTGTATTTTCTTTTCGGGTTCTAGACTGCCGATAGAAGGTCTTACGTCATTATTCGCTATGTATACTGTTTTTGGATCGTTGTTGGTCCTCAATTACGGGTATTTCCAATTGCTCTCTTGTAAAATTTTGTGCAGGGATCCGCCCTTATTTTCCATCTAATAATTATTGTTCTACACTTCCTACAATATCCAAATTATTCTTCAAAAAATTTGAGCAGGGATTGGCCCTTATTTCCAAGTTAACGCACACTTCCCTTAATATTTAAATTGTTCTTCAAAAAATTTGAGCAGGGATCTGCCTGTATTCTTAGTCCTAACCTATTTTTGACCAAAGTACTTCCAGCGACAGACCCGTGGAGAAGCCTCCACATTTCGGCCCGAAATCAGCTGCGCGATTGAAAAACCAGCATACCCACCAGTCTGAGCATCCCGAAGGTACCCCAAACCATGATATGCTGGATCTCAATTCCACGGTACTATCGTCCACAACCAATAAATAATATAATTGGACTCAATAAAAAACTATCATTTAAAACTTGAAACTAAATAAAATTAAACCATTAAAAAGGACAACAAAAGAAAATTTAACTGAGACATTAATTGCATATAAAATTTATTAATTAAAACACTTCTTAAAAATTACAATAAGAATAAAAATAAATTACCAAATCCACGATGGCATAAAATCGAAAACTGAGAGCTTTACTGTCTGCAAATTACATGGTGGTGCTGAAAAACAAGTTTTTCAAATGAATTTGTGATCAGTATTTATACTGATTTTGCATGCGCATTCATGCATGCGCTGTCACTCTATCCAATCAGAGTGCGAGAAGTTTTGACTTAATTTTTCATACATGCATGAGTGTATGCAATCATTTATCTGTTTTTAATTTCATTAATTTAATTAATTAATTATTTAATTTTTATTAATTTTAATTTTATAAATTTTATAATTTAAATAATTTGAGTTATATTAATTTTTATTAATTTAAACATTTTTATCTTTAAATTTAATAAGTTACATAACCATTTAATTCTATAAACTTTACAATTTACATAATGCTAACTAATTTTATTATTTTGACGATTTAATTTTTATATTGTTTAAATAATTTTCAACTAATTCTATTTTACATTTTATTATTTTTCTATCGAAATTTTTGAGTGTTGAATTTTTCTGTTAAATTTATTTATCTCTTTATTCTATTATACGGGGTTTATTGACTCTTAATGTGTGATGAAATTTATTTTATTTATTTTATATTAAACCTTGGTCATAAATTTTTTCAACTTTGCGGTTTTTGTGTTAGGTATTTTCGATCGATTAAAACAAACTCTCAGTTCTCGGTTTCAGCCCAACACGTACAATTAGAATTCAGGATGAAAACCCATCAAAGAATAACGTTGCTTATGTTCAGAAAGATAAATTTAGGGAGAAAATTGAGAACGATGTTAAACAATTGAATCAAAAATTGAATAAATTGATAGCGAAATTTGAATCAGATGAAGAAACAGATTCTCATATGATGATGAGACGAAAATTGAAGACAGATGAATCAAAACTTGATGATGTTACAAGAAACAGAGTTAAAGCTGATATGTAAAGTCAAAAGAGTACTAAGGCTAGGAAATTAGTAACAGAAACTGACGCAAACTCTCAGAAATTGACAGAAGTGTTAATAAAGCTAACGAAAATACCGTTGAGTTTAACAAAAATTAAAACTGTTATTAAACTTTGTACGGAATGTTATGCACCAAGTGTGGAAAAGCGAAAGTGTATTTCAAAACTTTGTGAAAGAATTTGGCCATCTCTACGAAAAATTAAATGGTTAGACCAGATATTTATCAAAACAAATGCATCAGACGGCACCAAATCCGAGTATCAAATTGAAGCATACAAATTAATGCACGAGCTAAAAAGAGAAATAATGTACAAGTGTGAAGTTTGGGCAGTGGAACTTAGATTTATGGGCCGAGTGTTGGAAGACGACGAATTTTTGGTAGATTGTAGATTGATTCCCGGTGTTGAAAATGAAATGCAAATAATGAGCATGATTGCCAATGAGAAACCAGTCAAATATGTTGATAAAATTAAATTTGAATTAAATAAAGCATTTTTGAAAAAAAATACAGGTGATATTAATGATAAATTAAATAATATTTTGAATTTAGAACTTGAATTGGAAGATAAATCAAAAATTTTAGATTGTGTCAGACCCTATGTAAATTATAAAAATATAGTTAAATGATAAAAACGCTTACTCAAAAATTTGGGTAGAAATTTAGAGAAAAAGAAGTTTATATTGAGCCATTCATAATAATTTTAAAAATAAATGATCAAAGAGTGGAATGTACAAACGAGCATTGGTGTAAGAAAGTGAGTAAAATACGACGGAGAGTAGCAGAAATTCTGGACAATGATGGAATAATTGTATTGGCGTATAAAGGTTTTGAGTTAGATGGATTTTTGACGAATGATGAACCGTCTCAAATGTGTATTAATGAAATAGTTGCGATAAAACAATTTGAATTAAAGGAAGTAGAAGAAAGCTTTAAAATGGAATTACCAATTTGGAAAAATGAGATAATGGGTGATGATGATGAGATGCACGTTGAAAAGAAATGATAAAAGATGAAAAAGAAAATGAAACTGAAGATATTATTTTTGAAAATGAGATAAAAACTGAAGTTAAAAATGAGCCATATATGACCAAAATGACGATTGATAACGAGATTAAAGAAAAACAATGCAAAAGTTTGTATGGAATTAGATGTACAATAATAAAAAGATTCCAAGAGGAGAGAGATCAAAATGACTCAGAGAGAACGGAGAAAGTGGTACGTGCTCTAGTAAATGAATTATAGGGTGAATCAACATAGAAATTACAAGTAGAGAAATATGTGAGAAAAATCGCAAAGAAGATTAAAGAGATATTATGTAGTGTTAAAACAAGCAAAAGAAAGTATGAAGTTTTGCGATGATGGTGTGATAACTGAGATGATGACAAGAGAAATGGATAAGGATATGGTGCTGACAATTATAAGTTATAGTTTGATAGAGATCGGAACATATGACTGCTTAGATATGGAAAAACAAGAGGAAATAATTAAAACGGCGAGTAAAGTTTTACATAAACATGTTGGTACATGGATAAGAGAAAATGGAGGTTGGGAGAAGCTGATTAAACAAAAAATTGAACCTGTTATAAAAATGAGAGAAAACTATGAAAGAGCTTTGAAAAGAAAAACGATGAAATTTCCATTTTTAATGTTCATGATTATGATATTATGTGCAATTACAACTCAAACAACGTCTTTAATCGCCTACGACTGTTCTCAAACAAAAATGGGAAAAATTTATTCTATGGTAGACATGACAGAATGCCCGGATGCACATCCAATGAGTTTGACAGTGGAAAATGATGTAAAGTATTATGTATAAGGTTCAGACATGCCACGGTAAGAGAGTGTATTGTAAAAAGAACACGTTTTATATTCTATTGTGGCAAATGGAGTCACACATCATTAATTAAAATGTATACAATACCAAGGCCAGTTGATATAAACCCAGAAAATTGCATGACTACATTCCAGACGTGAGAACTAAAAATAAGTCCCGAAATTACATTGAATGCTAAATTGAATCATGCAATACGCGAGACGATTATTGAAAAAGGGACAATAAAGGCAAATGGCGATTGTGAAGGAGAACCATATAAAATGAATGGACAAATTATTGATAAAGTTGTTGTGATGGAGAAATATCTAACAGAATTGAGAGAATTTAAGGGAGCTTTTGACGATTATCACATTCCAAAAAATGGTGATGATGTCAGACAGTTTCTCGGATTAGTGAGCTATAATAGAAAATTTATTAGAAACTTTGCACATGTTGCTCAACCATTAACAATGTTATTAATGAAAACTATTAAATTTACTTGGAATAAAGTTCAGCAAGATTTTTTCGATATTCTCAAACAAAAATTAATAATTAATCCAATATTGCGATGCCAATATTTTACAAAGATGTTCATATTAATGACAGATACAAGTGGTTTTGCATTAGGAGCAGTGTTGGGAGAAAAGGTGGAAGGAGAAAAGGATCATGTCATTGCATATGCTAGCCGATCACTAGAACCTCATGAGAAAAATTATTCAACAATCGAAAAAGAAACTTTAGCTTTAGTATATGGAATAACATTTGGACAATATCTAGTAAGGTCGAAAATTCATTGTTTATACAGATCATAATTATTTACAATGATTGATGAAACATCGATATGCAGCAAGCAAATTGATGAGGTTGTCAATAGCCTTACAAGACAATGATTTTGAAATAAAATGCCGAACAGGAAAATCAAATGCTAACACATATGCATTGTCAAGGATTTCAAAAGAGGAAATCAATATGGGCCAAGAAGAGATAAGTTTCAGAGATACAGTATTTGCAGTAATTAAAGTAGCAAACAATGTCAGAGCTACAACTAGATCAGGAAATGGATGATAAGCTAAAACAAATAATCAAACATACCGTAATAATGAAAAAGGACAGTAAATTAAAACAATTAATTTAGGAAAAGCATAAATATGTAATCCACAAAGGTATATTAAAGTAAAATAGAGGTGATGAATTATTAATAGTGGTTCCAACTAAGCATCGAAATACGTTAAGGCTACAATATCATGATGGAGCATTGGGTGGACATTTGTCAGCAAGAAAAACAATTTCACAATTAAAATTAATGTATTTTTGGAATACAATGGACCAAGATGTAAAGCATTGTTGTAATACGTGCAAAATATGTCTAACTCGAAAGAATATGGGAAAGAAAATAAAGGTTACATTAAAACGAATGCCAATACCAGCAGCGCCAATGGAATTTTCAGCCATGGATATTATCGGGCCTTTACCCGAAACTACAAATGGAAATAAATATATTGTTGTATTTTGTGATTATTTAACAAAATGCCCAGAGGCGTACGCAATGCCAAATCAGAAAGCAGAAACAGTTGCTCAAGTATTTGTCGAAAAGATTATATTTAGGTGTGGAGCTCTAAAGAAATTGTTAACAGATCAAGGAACAAATTTTCAAATCGATCTATTTAAATCTATTACAGATTTATTTGGTATTTATAAATTAAATACATCTCCATATCACCCACAGACAGATGGGTTAGTATAAAGATTTAATGGTACTTTAAGGAATATGATCTCATCACATGTAAATCGGAAACAAAAGGATTGGGACTTATTTATCAAACCATGTTTATTCGCCTATCGAAATACAGTGAATGAGAGTACTGGCGAAACACCCTTTTATTTAATGTATTTGAGACGAAACAACATGCCAATTGATTTGGAGTTTCAACCTCCAACTTCTCAATACTTAGACGTTTCAAACTACAAGGAGATAATGCAAGAGCGATTGCAGTCTGCATGGACCGGAGCTGGGTTAAAAATAAAGTATCGTCAGGAACAATATAAAGAAAGCTATGACAAAAAAGCGCATGAGCATGGAATAAAAATAAAAAAACTCGCCAAACCGATACAACAACTACCGAAACAACAGCCCAGAAAAAGAATCAAGAAGAGTATTTATAAACAAAAACTACTGCTACTTTCCCAACAAATTCGATGACAAAGCATACAAATGCTCAAAACCCTGCGATTATCACAAGAGAGTAAAGAAGGACTCCAGTTGTTACTAGATGTAGCACTAGGAGAGTTAAAAAAGAACGGATTGGATCCTAATCCAACAAAATGTGGTTCAATCACAGCACAAAGAGATGGACATAAGAAGAAATGGTTTGTGACGACAGATGTTCTGACTACTGCAGATGGGAACGTACCTTATATGACCTCTGACCCTGAATCAACATATAAATACCTAGGTGTTTATTTAAACTCACATGGGAAGGTAAAGGCGAAAATCGGTACTTCCTATGTCGAGAAATTGATGGAAATTACAAAGGCACCTCTGAAGCCCTAACAGCGTTTAGAGATCCTGTGTACTTTCCTGATCCCAAGCATAATGCACAGAGCGATACTGGGAGAATCAATGGTAGGGGAATTGCGAGAACTGGATAAGAAAACGAGATGGTTTGTGAGAGAATGGCTAAAGTTGCCAAGTGACACGGCAGCGTTCATTAATAGTAAATGTAAAGATGGAGGATTGGGAATCCCATCGATAAGAGCAGAAATCCAATACGGGGACAATTGCAAGACTTGAAAGCCTAATAAAATTGGAAGATCAAAATGTTTTAAATCTCTTGCAACACCCAACAATCTTAAAAAGACCTCAGAAATGCCGCAAACCCATAAAAGTAAACCGGGAAGAAATGAAGTCAAAAGAAGAATACTACGAGGCAATGAAGCAATGGCTGTATGAAAGTAATGATGGTTATTGTCTGAACGGATCGAGGGATGTTCCCTTTATTCATAACTGGATAAAGGATGGGACAAGACNAACGGATCGAGGGATGTTCCCTTTATTCATAACTGGATAAAGGATGGGACAAGACTTTTAGATGGTAAAACGTTTATTGGTTTCGTCCGATTGAGAGGAAATTTATTTCAAACGAAGACTCGAACAGGTAGAGGAGGACGAAAGATCGGGAACGAAATGATGTGTGATAAAGGTTGCAAAGGATAACCTGAGAGCCTTAATTATATATCACAGAGAAAGGATTGGTTGGATTCATGGAGCCTATTATCAAGTTCAGAACTACTTGCCTAAAACCAGATCTGGTAAGTATTCGAGGAACACAAGCGGTGGTCCTCGACACTCAAAATGCGAATCTTGAAGAGTGACATAAGGAAAAATGCAAAAGTAATGTTGAAGAGGTTCAAAAGTGGTGCAAGGCGAGAGGAGTAACATCAGTAGAGTTCGGTTCAATCACATTTAACTGGTAGAAAACAATATAGTAACACATTCAAATTCAGACTGATCATCAGCACTAATGATCCAACAAAATGCAAACAGAGACTGGAGAGCTTGCTGGGACTATAGAATGCTCAACAAAATGACAGAACAAGACAACTACCTACTGCCGATCATAAGAGACATAATAGACAGACTCAAAGGAGCAAAAACATTTTCAAAAAAGCTTACAAAAAGCTTACCATCAAATTCCAATCAGAAAGGAGGACATTAAAAAAACAGCAATCGTAACACCGATCGGCATGTTTGAATACAACCGAATGCCATTTGGTTTACGAAATGCAGCAGCAACATTTCAACGTTTCATGGATCGAACGCTGAAGAAGAACAAAAACACAATCGCATATTTGGACGACATATTAATAACCAGCCCAAATAAAGAATCTCATCTAAAATACATAGACGAAGTGTTGAAAACACTAAACACAGCAAACATCAAAATAAACGCACAAAAATGCGAATTCCTGAAAAAGGAAATTAATTTCCTCGGGCATACATTAAATGAAAAAGGCACAAAGCCTATCGAGAAAAAAATCAGCTCAATCCAACAATTCCAACTGCCAAATCCAAATAGAGAACTCAGACTATTTCTGGGAATGGTAAACTTCGACCACTCCTATATACCAAATTGCAGTCAACTTTTAGCCCCCCCCCCCTAAATGACCTTATCAAAACAAGACGAAACATCAAAATAAACTGGACTGAGGAAGCAATCAAAAACTTCAAGAAAGCAAAAACAAGCTTGAATCTCAGGATGGATTGTTTTTTGTTGAATCCCAGGACGGATTGGTTGTTGAATCCCAGGACGGATTTCCTTTTGTTGAATCCAATGATAGATTGGTTTTTGAATCCCAGGATGGATTGATTGTTGAATCTCAGGATGGAATGATTGTTGAATCCAATGATGGATTATTTACTTCCCTTGATTCTTGGGATGGATTAAATATTATACAAATAGGTGGAAATGTACCGACAGTTCAACGAGATTTAAGAGGTACTCACCAGATATTGAGCTTAGATACAAGTGATTTAAATACAAAGGAAATAATATTTCCAGAACCATTAATAAATAAATTAAGAGATATTATTAATGAATTAGGCTGCGTCAAAATTCAATTCGGAATAACAATCGAATTTGAAAAAGACGGGGAAATAAAAGTTAATAATATCTCCAATAACGCAAAACTATTAACTGCATCATTTTTTGACGAAGGTATTAGGGAATTAAACGAAAAAATCACTAGTATTACAGAGTTAGGAAGTAGTTGGATTATAAAAAATATAACAGAAATCCATTTCACTATAACTAAAATAAGTAGGTTAAGTAGGTTAAGTGGTAGGAGTTTTATTGAAACACCAACTTATTTGAAAAATAAATATTGTTTAATTAATATAAAAAACACTGATGATTCATCTTTTTATATAGCATTTTAGATATTTTAAAATATGATGAAGTTATTACACAATACAGAAATAGGACATCTAGTTATAATTTATCCGACCTTGCATACTACTCGTCAGAATTACCAATGAAACTAAAAGATATTAGGAAATTTGAAGCTAAAAATCCTAGTTTAATAATTAATGTTTTTACTTATGACAACACTAGACAATTAACCGAAAATTATGTATTAAAACATCCACATTTGGATATTATACACCGTTTCAAAGTTTTAAATGGAACTATAATTAATTTATTATTATTAAATAAAGGAAACAATTTCCATTACGTTGCTATAAGCAACTTAAACAGGTTAATGAATTGCCACATAAACACTAGTTGTCCTACAAAAATACGATCATTATGGTGCCAGTGGTGTTTGAACGGGTTTAGATATAAACAGGCGCTGGACAAACATGAAGTATTGTGTAAAATAAACCAGTTAGGAACGACGCTTTACACATTCCCTCAAAATAAATTATTAGAGTTTACTGACTGGTCGAAAACAGTAACTCCTCCTTTTGTAGTTTATGCCGATTTTGAGGCTATTTTACCTTCCAACAATATTGACTTCCAACGACACATGCCAATATCTGCCGGTCTTTTACTTGTTAATAACTTTGACGGATCTAAATCATATCAGCAGTTTATAGGTTTAGATTGCGTTGAGAGTTTTTAAGTGCTATAGATGATATAGCATTAAACAAAGTTCTTCCTTTTTATTATAAAATGGGTAGGAAACCTATAGTGAAATTAACTAATATTGAACAACAACAATTTGATAGTGCATCTCTTTGTTACCTTTGCATGAAATGTATCGTCGATCCTGTTAGAGATCACGATCATTTTACTGGGAAATACTTGGGTGCTGTTGTAGCACATGCAACATAAATAGGAAAATTAATAAAATTTTGCCTATCGTATTTCACAACTTGAAAGGATACGATAAGCACCATATACTTAAATATGGTTTAAATAAATTTAAGAATTGGACTAAAGGCTGTATCCCAATCACAACTGAAAAATTTATTTCTTTGATAGCGCATTTAGAAAAATATTAGCTTAAGATTCATTGATTCTTATCAATTTGTTAATGATTCTTTAGCTAAAGCAGTCAAAACATTGAATACTTTACCTTTAACCAATTCTGTTTTCACTGGCACTATTGTTTCTGGAAAAAGAATCTTTCCTTGCAATTTCGCTATATCTTTAGATATTCTCCAAACTACTTATGAATTACCACCGATCTGGGAAGGTGTCACTGAACTCAAGAATGAAAAAGCTCAGGAGATTTGGGTTGAAAATAATTGCGTAACTTTATTAGACTTTATTAGACTTATTAACTTTATTAGATGATATATTTAAAACTTGATTGTTTTCTTTTGGCTGATTTCTTTCAACAATTTCGTTTGAAATCTATTGCTCATAATAGGTTAGAACCATTGAATTATTTCGGAATTCCTGGTATGTCTTGGTCTTCTGCATTAATGTCTTTAGATGAACCGATTGAACTGATAACTGAAAACGAAATGTTTAGCTTTTATGAGAGTGGAATAAGAGGCGGTCTTACTTTTGTAAATAAACATTATGTAAAAACCGATGAAAACACCGAGTTACTTTACTATAGATATTAATAATCTTTACGGTTGGGCTTTAAGTTAACCATTACCTTGTGGCGAATTTAGTTGGGTTCTTGATGGATTTGATTTAATAATGAACGAATGTAGGAATTTAAATCTTGAATCTTTGTCTTATGGATACACTCTTGAAGTTGATCTTGTAATTCCTTCTGAGCTTCATGATAAGTTGGACGATTTCCCTGTAGCTGCTGAAAAAATGAAACCTGCTGGGTCAAAGATTGAAAAATTGTTATTAACTCATCTTCCAAATCTAATTATTTGATTCATTGGAGATTATTAAAATTATATTTGGAACTTGGTGTTAAAGTAACACATGTAAATAGGGATGTAAGATTTAAGCAATCTCCAATTTTTAAAAAATACATAGATACCAACACTGAATTAAGAGCAAAAAGTATAAATAGTTTAGACAAAAATTATTACAAATTGTTAAATAACAGTTTATATGGTAAAACTGTAGAAAATTTAAAGAGAAGAATGAATCTTCGTCTTTGTACTACCGACGGTAAATTAGTTAAATATTCTTCAAAAAACATTCTTTTAAAAAATCCATTAAAATCGATGATAATTTAATTGCAGCTTTGTTAAATCCAGATTCTATATGTTTAGATAGACCAAGTTACATTGGACAGTCTGTACTTGATCTATCCAAACTTAGAATGTATGAATTACAATATAAAGATTTATAAACATATCGCAATAAGCTTAGATGTAAAATTAATATCGTTGCAGGTGATACAGACTCTTTTTTCCTGGAAGTTATTAACTGCAAACTTGAGGTTCTTTTACCTGCAATGATCCGCGATAATTTATTAGATACTTCCAATACTTCCAACGACTTATTTCAGAGACAGCCACGATACAGTACACCAAACGCCACTGAGATGCATTTCCTATAATATAATAAAAAAATCAATAATCTTACATTATAGAAACATACATACTTACTCTGATTTCACTTTGATGTTCTCATTTAGAGTGCAGTCAGATACATCCTATACTATAGAAATCTGAAAAGTGGAAGAAAAATTAAAAACTGCACACAAACACAAGACATACTAAAAAACACATACAAACTTTTGATTCATCGAAATGCACCGCTGAGATACATTTCTATAATAATTCTATTTTAGACAATTTTTGGATAAAAAAAGATCGCTGAAAATTTTTAAAAATATATTTTTAATGAAATTTCAAGAGCAGATGAATTTTGTTCAATGTCTTTTCAATCCATATTTGCTTTCCTGAAAGAAGCTCCTCATATTGAGCTCAGAAAAAAAAATTACAAAAATTATTTTATTTTTATTATTCGGGGATTTTTCCCAAAATGTTTTAGAAAAGTACATATTTTTGGTAATTCATTTATTTATTTATAATTAAAAACATATCTAACTCACATTTTTTCGAAAATATTCCAAAATACTTGTCATAAAATATCAAAAATCCCTGAAAATTAATTAAAAATAATTTATAATTATAATGTTGAGTAAAAGTAAAATTTAAGAACTTGAATAATGATCTCATATCTATATGGATCAAAATTCAAGACTTAAACTTTACTTAAAATTAAATATCTTACCTGAAAGCCATTTTTAAAATGGCTAAAATAAATTTTCAAAAAAATTCCAAAAAAATGGTGAGAGAAATTGTTCTACACGCCAACCACCACTACACCCGTTTCCACATGTTAAAAGTCTCTATAATGCATGTTGGTGTGTTCATCAATCGATGACTCACCATTTATGAGAATGTTTATTTCATTTTTTCATTCTCAATTCAATTTTATTTATGGTTTTAGAAGTAAGTTTTTTAAATTTAAGTATATTTTAAGGCTTGAATTTTGATTTCATATAATTATGAGATCATTATTCAAGCTCTTAAATATTACTTGTAATCAGCATTTATAATATATTTATAATATATTGATAATTAAATTTCAGGTGCTTTTTTAGGTATTTTATGATATGTTATGAATTTGGAATTATTTCAATAAAATGTAAGTTATATATATTTTTAACTAAAAAGAAATAAAATAATCACCAAACACATTTATTTTTTTAAGAAATAATGGTTCCAATCAATTTTTTGGAGATTCCCAGTTATCTTCCAAAATCTTTATAATTTTCTCCATTTTCATATGCATTGATGACACGGATTTTGTCATTTTCTGAAATTCTTTGAAAATATTATTTTTTTAAAATAATTTATTAAAATTTACGATTTTCGAATTTTTTTCTTCAATTCCAAAGATGTCGATGGAACTTGTTGAATATCTTCACACAAAGGCGTTTGACTAGAAATATCTGATATGCTGTAAAATATTTTAATTATTTGTAATTAAATAAAAAAATTCTTACATTGTCAGATCTTCACTTTCGCAAAATGGAAGTGTTTCCAAAGAAATATCTGAAAATCTAAAGAAATATTAACTTCAAAAATATTTTATAAATAGATTTTACGATGTTTTGTCGTCTTTTTCTCGAAAACTCAAATTTCAGTTGACCGATTCAAAATCCAAATTTTTTTCAGCCATGAATTTTAATAATTTAAAATTAATGATATGTTAACAATATGTTAATTACTTTCTACTTTCGGAATAAAAAAAGCTATATTAAATTTGCGTGTATTTTATATTATGTGTGCTGTGTTTGTATGTAAAATTATTTTTCTGTCACTTTCTCAATTCCTATAATAAAACTTTTAACATTCGGAACATTAATTTTTTACACACAGGTAAGTTTGTGTGTTCCTATAATATAATTTTATCGATTTTTTTTAGATTATAGAAACTTTTATATTGTGGATTTAGGTGTATAGAGAATGTATCTCAGTGGTGTTTGGTGTATTCTCTCAATATTCTCTCACTCAATTCGTCAGGCGTGTGACTATACACCAAACACCACTGAGATACATTCTCTATAGTGGTGGTTGGCGTGTAGATTTCTCTCACCGATTCACTCACCGATTTACTCATCATCACATTTACTGTATTCATTTACATTATCATGAATTTGAAATTTATTTGGAAATTTATTTTAGCCATTTTACAAATGGCTTTCAGGTAAGATATTAAATTTCATTTTCAGACTTGAATTTTGATCCATATAGATATGAGATCATTATTCAAGTTCTTAAATATTACTTTTAATCAACAATATAATTATAAATTATTTTTAATTAATTTTCAGGCTTTTTTAGGAATTTTATGACATTTATCATGGAATTATTTCGAAAAAATGTGAGTCCGATATATTTTTAATTATAATTAATTAAGTAAATAAATCAATCAATGTATTTTTTAAAACATTTTGGGAAAAATCGCTGATTAGAATAATTTTTTTAATTTTGTAATTTTTTTTTCTGAGCTCAATATGAGGGGATTCTTAAAGGAAATCAAATCTGGAGTAAAAAGATATTGAACCAAATTCATCTGCTCTTGATATTTTCATTAAAATATAATTTTAAAAATTTTCAACGATCTTTTTTTTCTAAAAATTGTCTAAAATAGAATTATTATAGAAATGTATCTCAGCGGTGCATTTCGATGAATCAAAAGTTTGTATGTGTTTTTTAGTATGTCTTGTGTTTGTGTGCAGTTTTTAATTTTTCTTCCACTTTTCAGATTTCTATAGTATAGGATGTATCTGACTGCACTCTAAATGAGAACATCAACGTGAAATCAGAGTAAGTATGTATGTTTCTATAATGTAAGATTATTGATTTTTTTATTATATTATAGGAAATGCATCTCAGTGGCGTTTGGTGTATGTATCGATTCCCTCTCTCTTGGCATTATTGGCTTTGAATGCAAAAACTTTTTACACCAAACACCACTGAGATACGTTCTCTATACACCTAATTCCAGATGTTAAAAGTCTATAATACATGTTGGTGTGTTCACCAATTGATGACTCACCATTTATGAGAGTGTTTATTTCATTTTTTCATTTTCAATTCAATTTTATTTATGGTTTTAGAAGTTCTTTAAATTTAAGTATATTTTAAGACTTGAATTTTGATTTTATATAATTATGAGATAATTATTCAAGATCTTAAATATTACTTGTAATCAGCATTTATAATATAAAATATTGATAATTAAATTTCAGGTGATTTTTTAGGAATTTTATGACATGTTATGAATTTGGAATTATTTCAATAAAATATAAGTTAGATATATTTTTAACTAAAAAGAAATAAAATAATCACCAAACACATTTATTTTTTTAAGACATTTATGCGTATGGATAAAATTGTTTTTTAAGTTTTTTTAATCTTCTTTCTCCAACTCATTTTCAATAGCCTCTTTGACGATGTAGACGGATTTTGTCATTTTCTGAAATTCTATGAAAATATTATTTTTTAAAAATAAGTTATTAAAATTTACGATTTTCGAATTTTTTTCTTCAATTTCAAAGATATCGATGGTGTTTACGTCTAAGACACATCAGAAGAATTTCTTTGTAATTAATCGCATTACACGCTTTATTTGTACAAAACCATTGTTTGTTAAATCATTTAACGTGTCCAATAACTTGAGATTGATCCATGATTGAATTTGAAACATTGGATAATTGTTCAACACTTTGGCTAATAAACATTTGAATTGTGTTGATCCTTGTAAGAGCTCGATTAAATAGAATATCATATTCATAAGTTAGCAAGTTTATCTTTTTATCGCTAATGTCATAAATGGTTTCAGATAATTTACGAATATCAGTAGTGGGGATATTACCCTATTGGACACAGGCCTCCCACTGTTTTCATGTTTTATGGCCATTTTGCCCCTAAAAACGCACAAAAAAACACTAAAAACCCTTAAAAACGCACATTTCTTATTTTCCTCTATTTCGCAAGATTTAAAAAATATGGATTTAAGGCTAAAAAACGGAAAAAAATGCCGATAAAGCTATGAAAAACGTATATCGGCCTGCGTCCGTTAGGGATATAAACACACTACTTGAGGATGTCAACTAGCAAGTTGCTATTTGACTAATTTATAATTTTATAAATCCTAATCTTGAAGAATAAAAAATTTTATGAAAATAGTAAAACTGCTCTGAGAGGACAATGGTATTTTTTTTTTTTTTTTCACTGTCCTCTCAACAGTTTTTTTTGATCCGGATCATTTTTTTTTTTTATTTCAACCTCTTTCGTTTATCAAATCTCTTCCAATATACAAGCTGGCCAGACTTATATATCAGAATCAATTCGATAATAGCAGCACACCTTATTATTCGCTTCTCGCTCACGAAGTCGATTTCATCGGCGTTTTAAGTGTGCTGCTCGAAAGTACAAATGAATTCGAAAGCGAATCCAAAAGAGGTCCGAAAACAACCAAGAAATAAATGTGCACATTATAGAATCGATCCGGGGGTGTTCGAAAGACTGGTGGCGATAATTACCGGTTCGCCACCATCACCCGTTTCAATATGTTTTTTTTCATATTTATGTTTAAAAATTAATTAATTAATAAATAAATAAAATAAACAAGATTTATTTCCTAAGATACCCACACCATTTTTCAATATTATTTTCAAATTTTTAATATTATTTTATGTTGAAAAAAAAACTAACCTCAGACGTGATTTGAACCGCTAGCATTTGAACCACAATGCCAGTCTATTCCCACTGCGCTTTCGGATTTCGGATTTTTGTCATTTTTTAAATTTTTAATTAATAAAAAAATAAAATAAAATAAATAAAATAAAATAAAAATAAATAAAATAAAATATAAATCTAAGATACCCACACCATTTTCAATATTATTTTCAAATTTTTAATATTATTTTATGTTAAAAAAAAACTAACCGTAGTTAGGATTTGAACCGCTAGCATTTGAACCACCGTGCCAGTCTAGCCCACTGCGCTATCGGAGTTCGGATTTTTGTCATTTTTTAAATTTTATTATAAAAATGAATAATATAAATCTTAAATTTCAAGAAAAAAATAAATTAAATCTTGATTATAATAAAGAATTTACTCATGAAATCAAGAAAAATGATATTTTAAAAATCTCGCCAACTTCAGGATCTATTGCAAACTTAAATCGTAGGGGTGATATAGTTTTTCAATCTCTTCAAACATCAAACCCAATAGATATTTGTAATGCCAAATTATATTATAAAATTGAATTAGAAATTGAAGCAAACAAAGATATAACCCTAGAAAATAATTTCTTTCCAAATTTATTCTCCAACATGAGATTAAAACTAGGATCATCAGAAATTGAAACTGTTTTACATCCAGGAGTATATTCTACAATGTTAAATTTTATTTTGACTGGTTGTGATTATAAAAATGAATATGGTGAATTAACAGGTTGGATTCCTGATGTTAATAAAGGAGATTTAGATAAAGATGGTTTAGATATAAATTATGCTTACTATAAAAGAGTTGAACTTTATAAGTTGAAAAAATTTGAAGGTTATTTTGAATTAAAACACTTGTTCGGATTCCTTCAAAACTATAACCGGGTGCTCCATAATGTTTTTATAGAACTCATCTGTAATAGACTAGAAGGTGATAAAAGATTGTTCTATGGAGCTGCAGATACAAAAGCTAAATTAAAATTATCAACACTTGAATTGCATATACCTGAATGGACATTAAATCCACATTCTGAAATCAAACTCCTTGAAAGATTAAATTCCAACAAATCTATAAATGTAAATTATTTAAATAGAATCTGTAGTGAATTTAGTATGACAGAGGGTTCAACATATTCTATAAAGGTGGCAAATTTAGCATACCGACCAAGATATATCTTGATTGGATTCAAAGAAACAGATCCATCATTTCAAAAAAATAACAACTTGTTTATTCAAAAGATTGGAGATGATAATTTAAAAACAATCCAAATTCAATTAAATAGTTCTTATTATCCAATAAATAGAATGGAATTTAATATTGAAAATAATGAAAACATATTCCCATATCTAAATTATATTGAAACATGTTATGATTTCAAAGTTGAACCGCAATTAAGTTTAGAAGATTTCAAAAATTTATATTCTATATTTTGTATAAATGTTTCAGACCAAGATGATCGCCTAGCCATAAATAATGTTGATGTTACACTTCATGTAACAAAGGATTCTAATTTTAAAGCTAAAGTATATACATTAATATTAGAAGAAAAGAAAATAGAAATGAAATTATATGGTGGAAAGATTTCAATTATTGAAAATGTTAGGGGAGATTCTTCATAAGTAGATTCCCCCATAAAAAAACTTTTAAAATGAGTAAATATTGGACATGTGAAAGTTGTAATTGTCAAGTTACAAGACATCACAAAGCAAGTCATCTCAAAACTAAAAAACATACGAGAGTTGATATTACAGGAGGCGACCTACAATCTTCAAAAACAACATCTACAATATTAAAACCTTTTACTACAGAAAAATATCCAGGTGAAAGACATTTATTCCGTCACAATTATACTGGACCAGGAACAAGATTAGATATTAGATTAGATGAAAATAATAATCCTAAACAAGGAGAAGAACCAATAAATAGAATTGATCAAGCAGCTTTAAAACATGACATTGCTTACAACTCTGAAGATCTTAGAGATAGACATGTTGCTGATGTGAATTTAATACATGATTTAAATAATATACAAAATCCATCAAGCAAGGAAAAGATTCAAAGAGCTCTAGTTAAATTAGCAATGAAGGTAAGATTTTCATAGGAGCAGGACTTCCTAGAAAAGCAAAAGATGTTGCTAATAAAAGGATTATTGAACAAGCAGACGTTGAAAGATCCCTTGAGAATCAACTCTTTGAGAATAAACCTTACAAACCCCAACAGAATCACAAATAAAATATGCCAACGAATTACACCATGAATTTAGAAAAAATAAAAAATATTTAAAAGTTCAAGTACATGAAAAAGATCAACATGGTCTGCTGATTTAGTCTTTATGCCAACCAAATCATCAGACCCTGAAAAATATAAAATAATTTTAACAGTAATAGATTTATATACAAGATTTGCTTTTGCAAGGTGTTTAGAAAATAAAACAGGATATTCAATTACAGAAGCATTTGAAAATATATTTGAACAACATCAAAGAATTCCAAAATATTTATGGTGTGATAAAGGAACAGAATTTTATAACAAAGTTTTTACAAAGTTTTTAAATGAAAATGATATTAAATTATATTCAACAGAAAACGAAGGAAAAGCAGTTGTGGTTGAAAGATTAAATAGAACATTAAAAAATAAAATGTGGAAATATTTTACTGCTATTGGAAAACAAAAATGGAACAATGAATTGTTACAAAAGATTGTAAATGAATATAATAATGATGTACATAGTTCTATAAAATCAACACCTTTAAATGCTTCCTTGAATCCTGAAACAGTTAAAGTGGTAAATATTGAAAATGATGTTATTGTTGATACAACCCCTATAAAACCAAAATTTAAAATTGGTGACCGAGTAAGAATATTTAAATATAAAAATAAATTTGAAAAAGGATTCACAGCAAAATGGACAAATGAAATTTTTATTATAATAAAATACATCATACAACTCCAATAACATATGGTATCATCGATTTAAATAATGAAAAAATATTAGGTAGATTTTATAATAATGAACTACAGAAAACAGCTTTTTAAGTCGACAAGCCCTAAAACAAACTTTTCCACATTTCAGCTTCTTCTCTATCCAAATAAATATAATTATATTTTTCTTTCCAATGATTATCAACAAACATATCAAACATATTCTTATCAGGTTCAACATTTGAAAATAAATCATTATAAATCATATTCTTATCACGCTTGTCTAATTTAAAAATATAAAACAATTAGAATTATTTCTTATAGAGTTTTTATCTAAAGCATAATATGTTTGAGATATATAAATAACATTACAATTATTATGTCTACCTCGTGTAAAGTAACTCTTTTGAATCTCTTGATTTTTCATGTTAACAACATCATCAAATATAACTAGATTCTTTTTATCTTTAGGAAGTAAATCACAATGTAAAACATCTTCAGGTTTATTAGAGAATAAGATCTGGATTCCATCCCCTATATAATCATTTTTATTACTAATATCTGATTCTAAAATCTTTTCCTTGTACCAATCAACCATATCACAAGAATGAAAAACCTCTTCGGGATATGTATGTTGATTTTTAAAAATATCAATTATAGCTTTTTTAGTTAATTTATTTTCAAATCCACATTTCAAAAGTTGTAATTCCGGTTGGTTAATGGTTGTAGAATAAAAGATTAAATTATTATAATCCAAAAAACCATCTTCTAATAACATTCTCATAAGAAGAACATTCTTTCCACATCCAGAAGATCCAATAATTAAGCATCTAAAATTATCAGGAAATACTTTATTATTAAATTTAGATTTATGTCTATTTAAAATTGGTTTCCAAGTATCCATTTTTATTTATTATAAAATGACAACACAAAACCCTACAG
The DNA here is from genome assembly GCA_959609185.1 of Schmidtea polychroa. Taxonomy (NCBI): domain Eukaryota; kingdom Metazoa; phylum Platyhelminthes; order Tricladida; family Dugesiidae; genus Schmidtea; species Schmidtea polychroa. The sequence continues at coordinate 23,748 of CAUHTR010000636.1, read as the reverse complement.
AGGAATCTTTGCAAGAATTAATAAATTCAAATAAAAATAAATCAGTAGTAATCTCTGGTAAAAAATATTTTATTGGAAAACATGTAAAAGAACAAGTTAAAGAACATATAGGGAGTTCCTCCAAATCCGGAGGGATTCTTCCTCTGGCGGCTTTAATACCTGCAATCATTGCCGGACTATCAGGTGCTGCTGGAATAGCTGAAGGAATTGCAACTACAGTTCAAAAAGCTAAAGAATCTCAAAAGACAGACCTTGAAAAAGAAAAACTACAAACTGAAATCGATTCAATGAAGAAGGATCAAGCTAAAGGGGGAGTGTCCGTTGGAAGGGTCTCTATCTTAATCCATATGAGGGGAGTCTGCAAAAGTCTCAGGGAAGGGGTCTCTATCTTGATCCTTATAAAGGCCGTGGTTTAAATGATTTTTTAAAAAATCAAATTTCATCATCTGAATCTTTATCTTCAAAAGATAAAGATGATTTAAAAAAAATATGTAAATCTTTAAAAAATGGATGTCTTTGTAAAATTAAAAATGGTAAAGGTTTATACTTGAAACCCTTTCCAACGGATCCTTTACCAAAATGATACCATTTTTAATACCATTAAAATGGTATATGAAGAAAGATTAGCACTTTTAAAAAAATTACAATCAGAACAAGATAAATATAATAAAAAAAGATACAACTCAACATGCTGAATCTATAATATTAAATGAGGTAATAACACAACAACAGGGGCCAACAATTAAAGCTATAAAAGAGTTGGAAGATTTCAATGAGCAAGCAAAATTTAAAGAGTTGGAAGATAAACAAGATTTAAAAGAATTACCATGGTTGGAAGATTTAAATATAAAACCTCTTATACTTGATCCTAAAATTAATGTGAGTTTAAGTAAAACAATTAAACCTACATTTAATATTAATGTTGAAGGATATCAAATAATAACAATTAATAAACATGACTTTCTGTTATATTTAAATTCAGAAAATAAATCACGTATTCATTCACAAAATGTTTATAATACTAAACACCTAGATTTTGAATTTACAGATGATTTTTATGGATTAGTTTGTGGATATCCCTCAGAGAATGTTGATCTTCTAGAAATTAAAAAATATTTAAATTTAATAGAATTAGTACATGGTAGTGCTAAAGCAAAACATATTCAAGATTTAAAGAAATATTTAAATAAAAATGAAAGGGGTTATATTGTCACAGAAGGAGAGGGCCAGGGTCAGGGCCAGGGAAAGGGTAAGGAGATAAACCCAATCAATCTATTTATTGAATTAAGAAAACTATTAGCAGCTAAAAAAGCAGGACATAATAATTTAGATTCTGATATTTTAAAGATTTCTAAAGATTTGTTAAAACAAGGAATAATTTCAAAAGATAAATTTAATAAGTATACGAAGTTATAAATACGAAGTTATAAAATATAAAATGACTCTTTCAATATTAGATTTTTTAAAAACATTTGGAATAAATACAAAAACAAATTTTGATTTAAAAGATTATGCAGATTATTTAAATTTAAAAATAAAATATTAATGAATGATGAATTGTTGAGTCTGAAAGAAGACACTCCAAAGAATATCATTATAAATTATCAAAATTCAAATGAAAAAGGATCTCATTGGGTTTGTATATATAATAAATCTATATACTTTGATTCTTTTGGGATTAACCCACTAAAGAAGTTGAAGACTATCTCCCGGACTACACTTTTAATTCTTTACAAGTTCAACCTAATAATACTAAAATATGTGGTATTTTAAGCTTATATGTTTTGTATAGATTGAATAAATCCAAAGGAGAAGGTTTCACTTCCTTAATCCAAGAAATTTATAATGATTTAAAATCTATACTATGAAAATGGAGCTTCGCAACCTTCCGGAAGATAATTTAAAAAAAATGGTAAACATAATGTCAGATAAATATTCAAGAACTTTATCTATAAATTCAAAAGAATCAGACTTTACTATAAACTTTCAAGATTCAATTAAATTAGATCAAAATTTAAATTATGAATTAGGACTATTATGGTTTTGTGCTTATAATACTATTTTAATATAACTAAAGATAATAACACATTTAGTTATGTAAGCCCCCCAAAATCTACAGATAAGATTATAATAACAATCGAACCCGAGCTTATGAGATAAAAGATTTAAATAATATACTTTCTAAAAAAACAAATGGAGTCATTAAAATTAAAATGGATTTACCAACTTCAAAATGTATAATGACTTTAGAGAATATAGGAATTCATTTTCAAATAATAGTTTCTTTAGAACAATTTTAGGATTTACACAGAGTCATTATAACATACCTAAAGTTGAGAATATAACATCAGAAAATATTATAAAAATAATAAATACAAAACACAATAAATATTCATTGCGATTGTATAACTGGTTCTTATAATAATGGTAAACAAACAAATGTTTATATTCCTTTCCCTCAAACACGGTTCCTATGGGATTATAAAATAGTTGAAAGAATGAATCCTCCAAATTATTTACCTTTATGTAGAAAATATATAATGGATATTAATTTTAAAATTCTTAATCAAGAAGGAGAATTGATTGATTTTAATGGAGAAGAGATTTCAATGTATTTACATTTGAAACAGGTTTGAAGATTCATTTTAAATTATTAATAAATGAGTTCTTATATTCCATGTAATAGAGGTGGTGGAACAATAAAAACAGGGTTTAATACAGAAGAAATATTAACTTTAACAGAAAATAAATATATTAATGAAAGAGGTGATTCAATGAAGGGTGATTTAATTTTAAATGGACACAAGATAAAAGAATTATCTTTTCCAACTGATGAAGCTGATGCAGTTAATAAAAAATATGTAGATGGTGTTAAAAATATACTGATTTAACAACAACAAGAATTGAAAGTTCATTAACAACAAAAATGGATTCAATGGAATCAAAGCTTAATAATATCGAACAACGATTTAATGATAAATTTGACAAGTTACAAAGTCTGTTAACTGAACAAGTTGTAAAGTTAAATACTAGCATATTAAATTCTAAAGATAAACAAATTATGAATACTAAATTTAATACAATATATAATATAATAAATGAGATGATTACATCATTTAATAAAAGAATTTCAAATTTAGAGTCTCATGGAACACACATTAACACCACACATAGTATTAGAAAAAGAGCTGCTGAATTAGAACAGAATAAAACATTATTACCCCATACATATAAACATTTTATAGAACCAAGTTTAATAACAACAAACAGTAAAGAATGGGGTGTTTTTATGGTTGTAAAGATTATTGATCCTTATTTCTTTTTGTTTGATGATGATAATGAAAGAATGAAATGGTTTGTGAAATGTGATTATAATAGTAAGCTTGAAAAGGGTGATGTTATAATGACTAGTTATGATTTACCACACGGAGATTGGTATGTTAATACTCATTCACATGGACTACATAAAGTTAAAAGTAAGAATATTATTTTTAAAAGCACACTTGTACAATATATAGATTTAATATTTTATGAAAAAAAGGTTGATGTTGATGAAGTTCGTAAAGCATTGAGAATTGTATAAAGATATCCTCTCAACAAGAGTTTCTTTTGATATCCGAGTATTGGTGCCAGATGGTGCTCAGAAGAATAAAGTCTTATTTTTTTAATTATTAAAATGGACAAAGTCCAAAAGATGGAAGAAGTAAGAAGAAAAAATTTATCCAGAATTGAGATCATCAGGATATTATTCCGAAGGTCACAAAGGTTCCAAGGCCTCGGCTCCCACAGAACTTGAAATTATGAGAGTAAAAGAATTTAAATCAGAAACCTTACATTTACAAGATTTATTAAAGCATTAAAAAATTAAAAATAGATGGAATAAAGGGAATACAGTTTTAAAAATTATAGGTTATTCTTTAGGATTTGCATCTGCAATATTAACAGTTATTTTACCCATAACTTTACCAGTTTTAACAATAGCACCTGTAATACTTGGAAGTATTTCTGTAGCTGATGGTTTCTTAACTGAAATAGTTTCATTATCTTATACTTCTAAAAAGAAAAGTTTATATCGTGAAGTTTGTTTATCAATAGAATTAGGAATCTCTAAATTATTTTTATTTCAATTAAAAGCTTTGGAAGATGGAATCTTAACTGATGATGAAATAATGAAATCAAATCAAATAATACAAGATATTAAAAATGAGGTTATAGATTAAAAAGTGCTAATGTTATAAGTAATGAATATTCTAAAAAAATTAAACGAGAGAAGTGGCTAAAGAATCATACATAAAAAAATTTATTGCCCTTCAAAAGGTTGATGTTGTCACTCTTAAATTAATTGTTGACATTTTTAAAAGAAAAAAATCATTTGATAGAATCTGATGTTAACTTTTCGAAATTAGTTTTTAGAACCTCTTTATGATCTTTAAATTCTTTATCACTTAGACCTTTTATATATTCAGGATCAGTATTAAAATATTTAAGTTCTAAACATATAGGATTAAAAACTTGAGAATATAAAGGTTTCTCAATCTCTTGGGGATAAATGATTTCAACTTATAAATATCAAGATCAGTAAGATTTGTATCATATAACTTGATTTATTTCTATCAAGACTTTTTATTATCGGTATTAAATTATTTCCTATAGGAAGAGTTGTCTTTAAATCACTTAGTATGAATCTTTTGTCATCATAATTTGATAATGATACTTTTTGGGATTCTATCAAGTAAATATTATGGTTTTCACTTTTAAGTTGATGTATTTCATCAATTTTATCTTTATGATTTGGATTCAATGTATCTATATAATCTTGATGAGAAAGTTCTTTGCTACACATCTCTGAATTCCTTTACATCTGTTATCCTTTACAGGTTTTCTCCTGTCCGTCAGGTCCTTTAGGGAATATAGGATATATATGTGTAATGCTTTCTTCTGTTTCTGGGGTTTTAAATATAAATGTATGCTCTTCAAATTTAGGTTTTGTAAATGTTTCGTATGAATATTGTTTAGCACGAATAAATATTCCATTTTCTATAGGAGTAAAAGGTTTTTCATCTTTAAACGAAAATAATTCTCCAGATATATTTATTAAATTTGAAAGTATAGGATTTTCAGAGATGTCACTTTCTAAATCCTCAGTTCTTATTGTTAAAAACATTGAATCTGTATCCATTGCATGCATTGATATATTTCCTCCATATATAGGTTGTAAGATGTTATAATATGTTTCATACATTTGTAATTTTGAAAGTTCTAAAATTGCAAAGCCAATAAATATTGGTTTATTATATGTTTTCTCAAAATTCTGTAGTTCTACTGCAGTAAGACTTTCAGAAAATACTTGTGCGTTTTTAAATGTAGGCTTTCCTAGCATACGATTATAACGGGCTATGTCCTTCGGGCTATTTGTCAGAGTTCAATATGAGTATACTTGTCCACATTCTCCATGGTCTTGCCAAAGACTGAATTGTTTAAAAGTTTATAACCATTGTCTTTTAAAAGGTTACCTTCTCTTTTTGCAATGTTTCTACAACGAATGTTCTCCTCGATAAAAGCTTTCATGAATGCTGCTTGTTTAAATCTTATAACACTATGAACTTTTTTTAATTTCATTCCTTGTGAAAGATAAAACTGCAGGAGTCTATAGTGACAAAGATAATATTCTCGATCTGTTTGATCACAAAGAAGTTTCATTGTTGGAGGTTTATCTTGTGAGATTTGCCAGGATGCAAGTTCTTGGACATTAATCTTTCTTCTTATAGGAGCTAAAGGGAAATGTCTTGTTCCTGATTTTATATCCTCAGGATATTCGAGGTCACATTCTACAAAGTATCCTATTGCTGAATCTTTAGGAGTTGAACGTATTTCTTTTATAAGGTCTTTTAGAAATTCTTCTTCTTCTACGGAGTGCACAGACCTGAGGAGTATATTTCATGAAAGTCACTCATTGGTAAAACTGAGTCATTATACCAGAATATAAAGCTGTTGCATCTATATAAAGTATAAATAGAGGATTCTTCATTCCTTCTAATACTTCTTTTAGTTCCTCATCATTAAGTTTCATATAAAGGCTCAGAGGTCTTTGAAAGCATTCGACTAGTAGTTATTGCATTTCTAGCTTTTATTTCCCTATCCCCCATTACTGAGGATACTCCTCCTCTAATGTTTGTTTTAATTAAATTAAACATGTCTTGGTCGGTTAAAAGATCTATAATTTTATCAGATTCTGGAAGATCTGAAGTCCAAATGGTATATAACATAGTATCCCAAGCTAAAGAAGGAGCTGTTATATAATTATAAGGTTTAAGAACAAAAGACTTTGTAAATTCTTCAAAGCAATCTGCTAGGATGTAAACATCTAGGGATAAGTACATACTTGTATATCTCCTAAAGATTTGCAGTTGAAAAGATCCCACATTTTATTTGCTCGAGAATATTCCTGATCTGTAATCCCAGATTTTGAAAGTAGTGAATAGAAGGCTTCTTTCTCTGGCAGACTTGTTTTCCTTATATCTTTCAAAGGAGTCAACGTAGTCATAGGGATAGATTCCTTTTGCTAGGCATGTAGGAATTCTTCTTCTGGGATATTATTTTTTTCCAAGAACTCCCGAGTGATTTTAAAATCTTCTAGCTTTAATGTTTTTGCTATGCCATCTAAAGACATTTGGAGAAAGTTTAAGGAATCTATAAATTTTAATTTTCCATATTCAAGTGATTTATATTTTTCCTTTGTAAGCCCGATAACCTTGAAAGAGTTTTTGGCATTTGCTGCTAGATGCTTTATAAATAGATGTACGTCATAACCAAAAAGATTATGAAATATAACTGGTACAAATTTAGGAGTATGACAATTAAGATTGCAATCTCTATGGGCTGCTCCTCGATAATTATTTTCACTTTTTAAATGATCGTGATCTATAACTTTATCGTTGGATTCTCCATCGGATTCCCAAACTCTTGTTTGCACATCCAGCAGTTGAATGTATTTTTATATTCTTCTAATTGTTGATCTGAAATATTTTGAGGATACTTTGTTTTTAATGCTTCAAATATTTCATGTTCTAGGAGATTTATACTTGTAGTAAAATGATCCAAGACATCTTCTGAAGTTTCCTTGAAATGCATATTCTCTAGATTCTATGACTTCGGATAATTACTTTTAAATAATAATTTATAAGCAGATGGTAATTGTTTAGTTTTTTTAACACTATTAGGTTTATTATTTTTTCTTAGAAAGGCCTTTAACCTTGTTGGTTTCTCCTTCTGTTTAGAGGCTTTCCATGCATCCATGAGTTTATATTTTTCTATTATTTTTAAATATTGATTAACTAGATCTTGTTTATGATTTATGCTTTCAAAGTCTCCGTAGACAACTCCTAATGTTTGTAATAAATTTGAAAAGTTTTTAAAATACATCCTGGGATCTGTAGGCATTCTAATTAAAGCTGGTGAATCCTTTTCACAAATCTTGCATGCTTAATCATGGAGTTTTCAGTTGTTGAATAATGAAGACATCTTTTACATGTTCCGCCTCCACTAGTTGGATTCTCTGGAGATGTAAAGGCTTGAAAGTTTTTTATTAAAATATAATGTTGATTATTTTCATGTTCCAAGATTAAAAGATATATCTCCCTCGTGCTATCGCTTCCTTGTACTCCGTGCCATGTACTTCATAATCAGAAATATAAATTGGAATAATATCTCTGCATCCACGTCCCCATCCTTTAACATGTTCATAAATATTAAGTTTAAGATTATTTAGTCTTTCAAATTCTGCAATGTCTTCTAGTTTCATTGGATGCGTGAAGCCTCCTTGGCCTCCTTGGCCTTCCGGTCCTCCCGGTCCTCCTGGGAATATTAATTCATTTTCATATTCTTTGTATTTTGAAACTCTTTGAGGGTTTTCAGCTTGAGGATGTAAATGTGCAAGTATTGACCACATGAAACATTTGTTATCCTTATTCTGTACGTTTATAACATTTCTAGATTTAAAGGGTGTAGGAATATAGGATTTAGGATTAGGTGGTAATCCCCTCCAATAATCAATTACTAAAGATTGGAAGCTATGAATACTAAGTTTGAATCTCCTAATTCATTTTCATCTCTTCTTGTTTGCTTCGACTGCTTGAATTATTTCTTTGATGCTTTTATTAAATCCTCTAGTTGAAAATAAATATTTAAAAGGCATTGGGATTTCAACATCTAAGGGTTCTGGTTCTCCTTGGCTCCTTGGCCTCCGGTCCTCTCCAGTATTTTGCTTTGATTGTGATTTTATATTTTATAACATTATACCTTGATGCTTTATAATTTTTTAAAAGCCTCACAGAAAGAATCTTTTATATTTTTTTATTTCTCTTTATGTATTCTCCAGGGGTTGCAGGTCCATTAATTTTTAATTTAAATTCATCTATGTGATTAAAATTGTCCCAGTTGTATTTTTCTCTTTCAAGATGATCAGGTTCTCCTTCTGAAAAGCATTCCTCATCCTCGTCTCTTTCATTAGTTGGACTTTCTGTTATATGTTCTTTTAAATGTTTTAAATAGTAGAAATTCATTTTTGTTGAAAAGTTACAATGAGGGCATGTAAATACTTCTCTAAGTCTCCCGATACAATTTTCAAAATGTTTATTATATCCTGAATGCAGATATCTTCCTTTACATTTAGGACAGAGTTTTGAATTTGTGTCATTAAGATTATTTTCTTTTAGTAAGTGAGCCATCGACTTACAGTGGGACATTAATCCTGTTTTATTTTTAAAAACTTTATTGCAAATATTACAGTTCATTTTTAGAATAAATTTTTTTACTGGATCCTATGTTTTCTATTTTTAAGTTTTTTATTTTTTATTTTTTTATATTTTTATATTCTAATAAGAGTTGCAGATCAAAGACTTGATAAGATTAAAGAACTTGAATCATCGCAAGACCCGAGACCAGCAATCACCGAGACCAGCAAGACCCGAGACCCGAGTCCCTTCAAGTAGTGGGGATATATCCCTAACGGACGCAGGCCGATATACGTTTTTCATAGCTTTATCGGCATTTTTTTCCGTTTTTAGCCTTAAATCCATATTTTTTAAATCTTGCGAAATAGAGGAAAATAAAAAATGTGCGTTTTTAAGGGTTTTTAGTGTTTTTTTGTGCGTTTTTAGGGGCAAAATGGCCATAAAACATGAAAACAGTGGGAGGCCTGTGTCCGTTAGGGATATATCCCCACTACTATCTTTAAATTTTTGGGGAAATTTCATAAACATATCTTGGAGTTCCTCTTCTGTCATTTCATGATTTACAGAAATTAAATCGTTGATTTCCAATCGCTTTGATAAACTTTGAAAAATTGAATTAATGTCAATTAGAAATTTTGAAATATAAACGAATTCATAAAAATCTTGCTTATCTATGACATTTACATTACATCCATTAATAATTTGCAACGATCTTGTTGAGCCACGATCACATGGACGAGTTTCACTGCTGAAATGACATCTCTTCGCTATATTGCTCATTGAAATACGACATATCAAACATTAATTATCTTCCATATTTCACTAAGGCCGAAAATTCAAAAACAAAATTATAAATCCATTCTAAAAAACTTCCAGAATTCGAATTATATTTCCAAAATCGATCGAAAAAAACAAATCTGACTAAATTCCAAATATCATACCACAATTGTCCGCGTCTGTGTGCGCACACAATTCAAATCAACAAAGTAAAAAGCGCACACAGGCACGAGATAACTAATAATGCGACAATTGTCCGCGTCTGTGTGCGCACACAACCCAAATACAAAAAAAAGTAAAAAGCGCACACAGACGCGAATTAACCTCATATTTAACCAGATGGAACTTGTTGAATATCTTCACACAAAGACGTTTGACTAGAAATATCTGATATGCTGTAAAATATTTTAATTATTTGTAATTAAATAAAAAAATTCTTACATTGTCAGATCTTCACTTTCGCAAAATGGAAGTGTTTCCAAAGAAATATCTGAAAATCTAAAGAAATATTAACTTCAAAAATATTTTATAAATAGATTTTACGATGTTTTGTCGTCTTTTTTCTCGAAAACTCAAATTTCAGTTGACCGATTCAAAATCCAAATTTTTTTCAGCCATGAATTTTAATAATTTAAAATTAATGATATGTTAACAAGTATGTTAATTACTTTCTACTTTCGGAATAAAAAAAGCTATATTAAATTTGCGTGTATTTTATATTATGTGTGCTGTGTTTGTATGTAAATTTATTTTTCTATCACTTTCTCAATTCCTATAATAAAACTTTTAACATTCGGAACATTAAATTTTTGCACACAGTTAAATTTGTGTGTTCCTATATTATAATTTTATCGATTTTTGTAAATTTTTTGCTGAGCTCAATATGAGGGGATTCTTTAAGGAAATCAAATCTGGAGTAAAAAGATATTGAACCAAATTCATCTGCTCTTGATATTTTCATTAAAACTATAATTTTAAAAATTTTCAACGATCGTTTTTTTCTAAAAATTGTCTAAAATAAAGTTATTATAGAAACGTATCTCATCGTTACATTTCTACGAATCAAATGTTTGTATGTGTTTTTTAGTATGTACTGTGCTTGTGTGTAGTTTTTAATTTTTCTTCCACTTTTCAGATTTCTATAGTACAAGATGTATCTCACTGAGCTAAAAATGAGAACATCAACGTGAAATCAAAGTAAGTACGTATGTTTCTATAATGTAAGATTATTGATTTTTTTGTTATATTATAGAAAACGGTTCTCAGTGGTGTTTGGTGTAAATAATTGTGTTAATCAGTTTCCAGACTTAAGAAGAATATTTAGCTTTTATTATCTGTTATCCACTAATACCAAAACATTTAATGTATTTTGAATTAATAGACATTGTAAAAAAATTTTTTTTTTCGTGTGGATTTCGTGTATGGCGGAATTACTATTGGAATTACGGTAATTGTTAAATAATTGTCGCATAATGTTTTGCTCGAATCACGGTCTTTAAACGTGTGTGTTTGAATATGCGTGGTATCGTAGAGTTTGATTTCTACCATGCAGTTCTTCAACGTCTCACAGTTACAATTGGCATTGTAAGCCGTTGTGTCAATTTTTTGGATAACTGTTGGGTATGGCTTTTTATTATTAGAAACATTTCATGACTTTCTTCAGCAATTGCAAATTTTCTTCTCTTTTTGAGCAACTTCTCAGCTATGATTGGATAATTTTAGATCGATAAATTCTGTAATGAAAATAATCAATTTCATCTATATTATCTCTCACTCGATGTCTCCCGTTATTACATTATTACAGCATTCTTTTCCATTTCCTTACTTTGCTTCGTTGCGTATACATTATTAATACAATTTCGATTACATCCGTAATTCAATAAATATTCGTCATCATCTAATTCTAGTCCTTTGAACGTCAACACGATAATTCCCTCATTACCTAATATTTCCGCTGCTTTTTGTCGTATTTTCTTTGCCTTTACACTCCAATGTTCTTGTTAATATTCAATCCTTTGATCTGCAATATTCAACGCTATTATCAAAGACTTCGCACTATTGTCTGCTACCCCATAATCATGTCCTAGTTTTCGGATTATCTCTTTTAACTTTACCTGATAACTTGTCGGTTTATTAGTATACGGTATAATGCATTCAACCAATCTTTCTTTCATATCTCGATCCATTTCTATGCTCATGATGAAGTCGATACTCGCATTAATTTCATCTTTATTCCCTGCACATAGAGTATCTTGTAAATCTGTTAGAACTTTGCCCCAATTCTGTCTGCCTGAATTCAAAGTATTAATTGCATAACGACATTTACTTTATTTTTCCAGCCTGGTATCAAACCGCAATCTACCAAGTACTCATCGTCTTCCAAACATCGATTCTCAAACTTTATTTGTACCCGCCATCCACTGTATTGACGCAGTATGTGCTCTTTTAGCTGTCTGATTTGTCCGTAGGCATTGACACGGAATCGGCACTTTACATTATCAAGTCTAGTTGTTTCCATTATGATATCAGCTAGATCCCCTGTTGACTGTAAAGGCTTGCCAAACTTCTGCATTTGTTTAAGTATCTTTTCATCCCATGGTGCTCTCACAAGCGTAATTCAAAGCTCACGTCTTTCCACATTAACTCCAAAAAGCATCTGATCTTTTCGCACTTTTCAAGTTCAACTCGATCTTCATGGCTTTCTTCACGAGCTCATCGAAATTAGAAAAATCCACATAACATAGGGCTTTTTTGATTTCGGAGTTGACTCCGGTTATAAACTGATCTTCTAACAACTCTTTAACCTGCTTGGCCATATCTACTTGATCTGGTTTGACTTCGAAGGCTTTATCTGCCAAAGTGGTCAGATGATAGGCAAACTCACTGACCGATTCATCTGGACCTTGAAATTGATTATAGAATTTCTGTCTCGTGATTCGTTTTGATATCTCCACCAACCAGTTTAAGTGCCATTGCATCCTTCATTTTGGTCCAGTCATTGCCAATGTTTCGTTTATCGACTTGCTGCCAGGCTTCCCTTGCCACACCCTTCAAATAGAGTGGGAATCTTTGAACCATAATAACTTGCGTCCATACATATGCTGAGGCATACCTATAATAATCTCCCATAAAATGAGCGAACTCAACAGTGTCTCCTCCATATTGATTGACGGGTAATTTTTGGCAACTTGCGAAATCAATCAACTCTCTATTGAGAGGCATAACTGCATTATCATTTGCCATTTGGACTTGTTTTTGACTTCTGAGGTTGTATCGATTCACTTTGAGCTAAACTTCAAACGTTAAACAATAATTTAAATTTACTTTTTAGCTTCGTTAAATCTTCCAATAATGACCTTTAATATCTACGTCGTCAGCACTATTTTCCGACAAATTTTCCACTAATTTTCAATAATTCTCAGCCGACTTTGAATCACGTCTGTACTATTTTTCCAAATATTTTTTCCAGTAACTTTCAATAATTCTCCGCCGACTTTCTATCACGTCGGTATTATTTTCCAAACATTTTTGCACTACTTTCGATAATTTTCCTCCGACTTTCAATCACGTCGGGCTCACCAGAATATATGTTGAGTTTTCAGTTAATTTAAGTCTGTAACTTATGACTCCTCGTGTCCTTTAAATCAAAACAATAATTACCCAACGTATATTGGAATAACAAAATTTATATTCTTTTCTCAACACTTTAAAATCAATAATCAAAGTTACGTTTGACCGATTTTCAGCACGGAGTTGATGCTTTGACAAAAGATAATATTCACCTTTTTTTTCCTTAGGCTCTCTTGACCCACGTTTTCCTCTTTTTCTATTTGATTTGATCCTTTGTCACCTTTTCGTATTCCTATTCTATATCTTCTTTTTCCCTAATTTCCTTAATTCGTTTTTATCTCTTCGACTATTCTCGATTCTTCTTACCCTACCTGAGGCAAAATGCCGATTTGCTCTGATTTTCCCATTCTTATATACTCTTAAAATCGGGATGACAAATGGTTATTGCTGAGCCAATCTCTCACTTGAGTTTCGACTCCACATATATGCTTCGGCTGTCACCCATAATGGTCCAACGAACAAAGATAATTAATGGCCCTTCCGGTCTTTCTGCACGCACTATCTTCTCTTGTTCTTTTCCAATTAATCATTGAGTCACGCTAATGGGCCCAAATCTTCCTTCTATATAATTTTCTCTTTGTTTACCCAGCTCGGGTTTCCTTTATCTCTCGGTTCTCCATTGGCTCGGGTTTCCCATTAGCTCGGGTTTTCCATTAGCCAATTAATTAATTGATTAACGTTTTCTGTTTTAAAACATTTGAATGCTTTACGACCCTTCCTAAACATTTTCAAATAAATCCCTAATCATCATCTTGTTGACCATTAGCTAATCTATATCTGTTCCGTTTTCCCAATTCGATTTCGATGATTTTACTATTTATTGATTTTTCTCGGATTTCCGGATTCTTGCCTTTCGCAACTGCTTCTGCCATTTCTTAATACTGCTTCCATCATACTTTCCTTTACTATCAATTCTGTGCATGATCACGCTTTTGATTTGTCTTTTTTCTTAACTCTGTTTTTATTTAAATTTTCAACCTAAATTTCATTTAAATTTATTTTAATTTACAGACCTCAACAGTAATAAAAATAACCTTGCGATATGTTGAGTGTAACCAGCTCTGTGGAGGCTTTAGCCTAGATTTCGATTATAGTGATCGAATATTGGATGAAGTTGGACCGCTTTGTGGAGATTTCAGCCCAGATTTCGATGATAATATCGATATAGATGTTGATATCAATATAGATGATATATTATTAACTGATGATGATTATGAATATTATTAAATATATCTTCTTTAAAAAAAACTAGACTTTTAATGTATTAATTTTTATTTTTATTGATGTATTAAAAACTTGTGATAGTTTTCAAGTTTAAACAGTGATAATAATAATAATAATAATAATAATAATAATAATAATAATAATAATAATAATAATAATAATAATAATAATAATAATAATAATAATAATAATAATAATAATAATAATAATAATAATAATAATAATAATAATAATAATAATAATAATAATAATAATAATAATAATAATAATAGTAATAATAATAATAATAATAATAATAATAATAATAATAATAATAATAATAATAATAATACCCTTTTGAGATGTTGAGTGTAACTAGTACCCTTGTGAGCAATACCCATAAGGGGACAAAATATCTTGTCGGATAAACTCAGACTAGACCTTTTGTTTGATATACATATTATAGGGTTTTGAAAAAATTCAAAGGTTTTTAAGTTAAAAATTTTAACCCTTTGAAGGTTATTGAACCTCCATAGACCTTCAATGGTCTCAAATATTCACCATTCCAATACTTTTCGAATGAGCTATTAAATAATAAAATCCATTGGAGGGAACTCAGAGAATTTAAATTTTAAAAAATTGGCATGACTCATCGCATAACTCATACGACCTTGAATGAGTCATGTGACCTTGAGGAAATCGTAGGATTAGTCATATGACCTTGAATAGGTCATCGGGTGACTTATGGTCTTTGTTAAAAATTTGATCTTGAAAAAAATTTTGATGGCGGGGGGCAGGGGATATGTCTTTGTCCAAGACGGCCGCTATCCCTCTACTGTTACTGAATGTTACTTTTCATTCTACTTTTTATTGATTTTTTTTAAAGGGGGAAGTTATGTAATATAATGTTAACGTTTTATGTAAAGTTTTTTAGCAATTACAAACTACCCTAATCAACCCAATTCGAGTATCGGCTCCCGAGATCCAACAAAAGGATCTATATATTGCAATTCTCTATAGTAATAATATTACTATAGACTCTATAGTAATATTCTATAGTATAGAGAATTGACAATTTAAAAAAAAGAAATCAATAAGCAGAAAATACAAGAAATAAGTCTAAGCAGAAATTATTCACAAAAGCCAGGAAATTTAATCAAGGACACATAATTCAAGAACATAAAATCATATAATCAAGTGTTGACATCAGAAAAAATTACAGATTCAACAATTATATAGTTTCTGTTACAGACAAAATACAGACGATATTTGAAAGAAACTGATTGGAAGGAACTTCCTTCAAGGAAGTATAAAATCGGATTACGTTAATACAGATAACGAACACCAAAAGACCCTGCAATACAATTATACAAGCCTTACGATTACAAAGAAGAAACTAAATAGAAAAATTATAATATCGAAGAAATCAGAACAAACAAAACAAAGAAAGTTTAAAGTTCACCGATTGTTAGAATTCAGGTCAATTCGATTTTTTTTCTAGTTTTTTAAACAAAAGTTTGTAATTATGTAATTGTGTTTGTTGGTTTGTTATTATCATTTATATTACAACACCACTGCACACACTCACCCGAGTATACGGTATGGGTTCGGCTGGAGACTCGGCTGGGTTCTACAGTATTTTTCTTTTGCACAGCATAATATCAACACATAATTTTGATACTTTAGACTAAAGTACATCGGATATATTAAAACAGATATATTAAGATATATTAAGATGATCCCAACAATCAGTATCAGACTATGAAGTGCAACAATTGACAGCAAGGAAAATCTTGGTTGGTCATGATCTCCAAAATGAATTATTATATAGTGGAGTGAATCCAAATGAATTACGGGGAATTCGAGATTTGGCAGCAGCCCAAGCTCTAACAAAGAGGAGAATTACCAAGAATGGGCAATGGTATAAACTATCAATAGTTGCGCCAGAGGTATGCAAAATAAACATGCAAAAATGAATGCACTCTGTGCGAGAAGATACGGACGAAGTGCGAAGAGTTCATTTAGCAATAGAAAACGATTGGGAAGATGATATCGCTATCAAAGTACCAACACGGATATCTCACTCTTTACAAAATTATAAAACTCGTCAACTCATGATGAATCAGGAAAGGGAAAATGAAAAACTCAAAATTCCGGTAGAAAAAATAATAAATTGGAACGATAAGTTAATCCCAAAGATCTCAAAATACCGTGCTCAGCAAGTTCAATATGAATTGGGAAAAATTAAAATTACCAAAGTAGAGATAAAAAGAGAGCTGGCAAGAAATCGTGCCAAGAAAGCCAGACTCAGACAATGGAAGAAATAGTTGCTGCAGAAAAAGAGATTTCATTTGGCGGAGAGAAATTCCAGCTCGAAAAAATAGTGGCAGGAAATAACAATAAAAAAATTAAAAATTGTGATAAATAAATAAAATTTAGTATCCTCAATGTTGTTGTTTTTGTGTACCCTGAAAATATTCATAAAGTAATAAATCAATAATAAACGTAAGCAAAAAAAATGATTAAAACCAAATAGTAAAATCGATAAAAATCAATAATTGATTAATTAGTTTAATTATTATTATTATTATCATTATTATTATTATTATTATTATTATTATTATTATTATTATTATTATTATTATTATTATTATTATTATTATTATTATTATTATTATTATTATTATTATTATTATTATTATTATTATTATTATTATTATTATTATTATTATTATTATTATTATTATTATTATTATTATTATTATTATTATTATTATTATTATTATTATTATTATTATTATTATTATTATTATTATTATTATTATTATTATTATTATTATTATTATTATTAGTATAAAGTAAAAATAATAAAATAAAAATAAATCTGATTTTGATGAAATTTTGCCTCCCACCTCTGCCGCTAGAAGTGGTGGCATTATAAGTTTTTTTGATTGTTTGCTTTAGGTTTTGCGTAATTGGAGCAGCCTTTGAAGCATTTTAAGGCTTTATCTCCAAACCTGTCGTGGTATATACACTTGTCAAGTATCTGACAGGATGGTGCTTTATCTCGCCAATTGCAACCTAGATGGCAGAACCGTGCCTTGTTACGAAACTTAAAATGGAAACGGCACAGGTTCCTGGTTGCAGGTGAAGATGAACGTTGACGAGTATTTTGCACAAAGTGTGATTTTTGGGCATATTGCCTGTCGTCATTTGTCCGCCTGGTGGACATGCTATTCTCAAGCTCGCTGATGCGTTTAGTGAGGCCTGTAATAGTGCAAAGTAAGTCTTCTTCGGTCGAAGGTTTTAAAGAAGAAGAAGAAGAAGAAGAAGAAGGTAAAATTTCGGGGTTAGTGCTGCTACTTAACTGCACAGAGCAAGTTGGTTGCGGACCAAGTGGCACGACTTCGTTAATCTTGTCGGCCATCTTTGCTAGCTCTACCACGTCTGCTGTTGACGAAAGCGCTAAAATTTGTTGTGCGTGTGGCGGTAAAGCAGACAGAAAAAATTGCCTCAAGAGTTTTTGATCTGCCGCAGCCTCCTGATGTATTTGCGTTAGTTCCGCCATAGCGTGTTGCAAGAACTGTGATGGTTTTCTGCTGCCCAAAGTTTGCGTCTTAAAGTATTTAGTGAAGACGGCAGCTGTAGGTTCCTTAAAAATATCGAGGATTGCCGTACGCAATTCTTCATATGGGTTTTTTACGCTAGTAGGCGAAGTGCGAAGGATCACGGACGAAAGTTTACTTAATATCGTCGGCGGAATCAGCGGCAAGATGCGACAGTATTTGTCTCGTGAACTGGTTACCTCGATTCACTCGAGTGCTAGTTCGGTAGCTATCAGCCAAGTAAGTGGAGAGTTATTCTCATCCAAAAAATATTGACATAAGTACGTTGATCGCTGGTTGTTGGACCTACGTTTATGTTTTGCCTGTTTGGGGTTGCTGCCTGAGTCATTCTCCGAATCGGAGGAACCGCCAGAAAGTGGCAACAAACAATGAATGACGCTGTATGGTGTCACTCCATAGTCGCCCAAGGTACGGCTGTCAGAAAGGATGTTGCCGTTATACGACAAGAGAAAACGGCATTTGTGATTAGTCAATATGCTGTAATTTTTAGAAAGACCTCTAATTGTAGTGTCTGTGTCAACTGAAACGGTTTGTGTCTTATTTGTTCCAGGGTTTTCTATTAATATTTGGAACTTTTTGGGCCCCGGTGCGGCGCTACCCTCTCGTGTGGGCTGATGCTTATTTAAATAATTTATTATAATTTTATATATGATATCAATAATAATATAAATCAATAATAATATAGTATAATTTAATAATAATATAATAATATAATTTAGAGGTAATCGATCTAAGGTACCTGGCGGTGCTGACACGGGCATTGCTTGATTGAGTCTCGATTCGCTGGGAGACGGTTTATTATCGTGAATAAATGGCTGTCCCGGTGCACGAGAGTTTAATGTGAAAAAATCATTATTCTGTTGCATTAAGAATTCATTTGGATTGGTCGAAGCATGATGCGTTGTGGGGCTGTGTATAAGACATCACTCGTTAGCAATTTGTTATTTGGTATATAATTATTGATCGGAGTCATTTTTTGACGATTTTCAACGGCAATCATCTCAGCCAATGCTTGCCGGGAAACATTAATCAAATCAAAATCTATATCTGCTGTATCTTTATATTTCTGATCGTAATGTGAATTCGGTTTCTCCGAGCCAAATATGCGATTTATATCCATTTCGTTTCGATACTGATACTGACCGTAGTTAAGCACACCGTTGTTGTTTGCCTGTTTATTGATGTTGTGATCGTATGACTGATTATTATTGTTGTTATTGCTGATTGCGGCGTGGTTTTGAGAATTTAACTGGTAGAAACTTTCCAGCAGAGAATTCGACGAACCAACTGAATTCAAACTGTTCATAAATGATTTCTGATCTGAAACCCGTGACAGGGGAGATGTGGAATTCAGTGTACTGTGGAATTCAGTAATATCATTAACAGCTGAGCTATTGAAAGCACTGAATAGAGGAAATTCGGATTTAGTATCCGATGATTCAGATTGTAATTGAATACTTTTACTGATAAATTTGAAAGACGATTTATTTATCGGGTCAGCAATTTGAAATTGACCATTTGGAATATGATTATTATCTGTGATATTTGCAGGGGTCGAAATGGAATCACATAGAACTACTACGGGATCCAAAGAATCACGATCTGGAATTGTCTGAATTAATTTGATATACTCTTCTCGATTCGATGACAAACAACAGGAATGAGCAATTATCAAATGATCTATCAGCCTATCAATATCATGGGATATAGGATTAAATTTTGATGAAAGTTTTAATTCAGAAAATATTTTGGAAAGCATATGGAACATATTTTGACGTAATTCCGCTGTTCGTTTATGAGAAACTAACATAGATTGTATTTCCTGTAATCTGGATTTAGCAATGATATTAGATAAGTTAGCCGCTAAATAAGTTTCTAATTGTTCAAATCTTGAACATTGTTCTGGCACTTCTGACACCAATGTTGTGGTTAGGGTAATCAAATTTGTGATGTTTTCTTTTCGAATAGTTTTTATAGTTAATTTAGATTTCTTGATTGGAATATCCTTGTTGCAATCATTAGAAAAATCTGTCAGAGAATCTAAATGACTTCGTTTAGTACCAGGGATAATGGCATTGTCTAAAGGAGTATCACCATCAGTTGGTGTATTCGGCTTTATTATATCCACATTGGGATTTGACTGTGGATTCACAGCTTTTTCGCTACATACAGCATTTAAAATTGTAACAGGTAATTTAGCATCTTTTAACATTCGATTAGAAACAGGAACAATTTCATTAAAATATGTTATTGAACCCGCAAACTTTTCTTGCATATCACACAAAAATAATGATGAATTCTTCAATGCAATTTTCCCAATTTTATTCATGGCTTAATTAAATGTAAATAATAATTTGAATTAATCTACTACAAGTTTTTATTTTAAATTACAAAGTTTTTAATTTGAATTCCAAAATTTACACATATCAGTCAAACAAAAATATATAATAGAAACTACATAAAAAAGGTAAATATAATCAGACCATATAAACATATTCAACAGCCATTTCTCATTTACAAAATGTTAACTAAATATAATAATTTCATATAGTCCGATTATTTCTAAAGATTTTACAGCCTGCCGATTTGTCCATGAACCAATTTGACCATTGTCATTCGCATACAATATTTGAGGAAATGTATATCCTTTGCCGTTCTGATCCTTTTTTGCATAATCACATTGATCAGAATTTGTAAAGACGTGTGGTGGTTTGATAAAAAGATCTATTCGGGTTCATATTATTGTTAGGATTTGTTACGTATTTCGCGATTTGTAATGGATGAGGGTGTTGGTCTTTGAGAGCCAACACTAAAACTATTGGGAGCCGAATACAGTTTATCTTGATAATGATAACATGGCATCGAATTTGCTTTACTCGTCTGAGATTGATTAATAGAGCCTGATTGATAAGTAGAAGTATTAGCTGATCGCACGAATTTTGATTGATTATAATTGTGTTCTGATTGGTCCTTGTTCGTTGGTGACCGCGCATTTATATATATATATATATATATATATATATATATATATATATATATATATATATATATATATATATATATATATATAATATAATATAATATAGTATAATAGGTATATAGATATTGTTAAGGCCGTGTAACGGCTCACTACATTTATCAAACCATGTTTATTCGCATATCGAAATGCAGTTAATGAAAGCACTGGTGAAACACCCTTTTATCTTATGTATCTACGGCGAAGTAATATGCCAATTGATTTGAAATTTCAAACACCTATATCACAGTATATGGATATATCCGATTATAAAGTAATTATGCATGAGAGATTACAGTCAGTGTGGGCTCAATCTGGTTTAAAAATAAGACATAGCCAGGAAACGTATAAAGAATCCTACGACAGAAAAGCACATGCTCATAATATTAATATAGGAGATTTAGTCTATGTGAATAAACCAGAACCAGAAAAGGGCTTGTCACCAAAGTTACAACGACCGTTTAAAGGATCGTATATTGTATGTGATACAACAGAAACCAACCTGAAATTACGTCCACAGAATAATAAAAAGGCTGGGACAATTATAGTTCATGCAAATCGTTGTAAGAAAGTGCAGGCAATGGAGAGTGATAGATATCCGTTAAGATCGAAAAAGAACAAATCAGTAGAAGAAAAGTGGTCAAGCAAAAGGTTATTAAAAACCCAGTACCCTTAGGATATACCACGAAAGTCTTATTGATAACAACAATAATGCTACAAAATGTTTTGGGAACAAATGCAGGTCGATCTTTTCCAAAGTATGCAATAATAAGAGTCCCTTTATTGGAGAAAATTCATATATATTCAACATGTACCCAAATAGTATGGTTTTATCTGTGTGGGTCAACGGAAGAAATAGAAATAAATAATTTATTAAATCACTTTGACCCACCTGTAAAGTTGAATTTCAATAAAAATATTTTCGTGGCTCGTCAATTAACAGTCAATTATGAATACACTTGGCAAATAACAGAGTTACTATTTCAAAATAATAATACAAAAATACGTAATATAATCCAAATTGAAATATTAACAAAAAATTTAAACAGTCTGGTTTCAATAGAACCAGTAGTGAATGGAATCGACGTATATTGGGAACCCCACGAATCCCAAAAAGTGAAATTAATCTTCCAAAATAATATTATCGATACATTAAACATCAGAAAACCCTTTGTCCATTACAACAATTTAAAATTAAATCAAACGTATGATATCGTTGTGCAATATTATGAAAAGCTTTTGCGTGAAAATGGTACCGAAATCGATAACCAGTGGGTAAAAATTGATTCTATTCGACAATCCATAAAATTGGAAAATGAACCAAATCGTATTATTTTACGATATGATAATCAAAAATGGATAGCCACACGACAAGCGATAACCAATAAAAAAGTGGAAATTTATTATTGCGGAAAACTGCAAGCTATATTGCAAGGTAATATTACATCTAAAATATTAACATTTCAGAAAATGTTCAAAGTCAACTTCAAAAATTGTGATTGTAAAAATAAAATATTATCAACGTGCTTTTCATCCCGATCATTGGAAAATTGTTCTAGTGGAAAGTAAATCTATTCGAGTACAATTTGATACAACTGAGGCAGAAAGCTCAAAATACGTGCACAATTCATCAACCAATGTGATTCATCAACTCATAAATGACATTAATTCTTCTCGTATTAATGGAACGCAAATTCCAAGAAACAAAACTACATTCTCATTATCAAATGATTTTGGAAATACTTATGTTATTTTGTCATCTATCATCATCAGTGTGACACCATTTTCCATTATCATTCTTCTCACTCTACTGATTTACTTTCAAAGACTTAACAGACAATATGAATGTCAATCCAAGACCTCAAAACCTCGGATTGTCTATGAGGAAACATGGGTCTAGTGAGATACATTTATTTTGCATGCAATTATGAAATTATAATAGTACTGTATTAGTAGTAACTTTTATTTTATGATAGTTGTAAAATTTGCACCTTTCAATCAAAGAGAAATATGATTGGCTAAGAGGGATAGAAAAATAAATATGAACTAAATTTTATGGGAAAGAAAATTTAATAACTGTACATAAGGGGTCGTAAAAATAATTAAAATCAGTTTAATTAATTCAATCAAAAAATTAAGATTTTTCAAAATTGAATAGGTAAATTTTTATTAATATTTATTATTTATACAGTGATCACCAAGGCAGTGCCCCTGAGGTACTCTACCGTGTTTATCACTTCAATCTTAAATTCTAACAAATTTAATAGTGAATATTTCAGTAATGGAACAAATCCAAAGAACAAGAGCAATTTATGACGGATATTTGAAGATACACCGCAACCACGTGGGACAAGATGCCATCACCATCAATGACAACCGGAAAATCCCAAACTACTTGAGGGTGGACGACAGAAAAATGAAAACTCAAATTTTTAAAGTGAGCCGGAAATCGGTGAAAATAATAGAAGAAGATGAAATCAAGGATGGGAATGAGTACACGCTACACGTGATCAAAGGGAAAGTGGAGGTGATAGATGAACGACAAAAAGTCTATTGGGAATTACACCAAGGATCATCGTGGAAACTGCAGAAAGAAACCTTGAGGAAAAAGTTGAGAGCATCCAATGAAGATTCAAGAGTTGTTGTGGAAACACGAAGCCCGAACGAGGAAAATGAAATTCCACAAACCACTTCAAAATTGCCAGATGATCCAACAATGCTTCCAATTACTACAGAAATGCTGAAAAGAAGATTGTCATTTGTA